>JAAAKG020149496.1:0-10040 GCA_010014905.2 Druon quercuslanigerum
AGCCCTTAGGCATATTATTTCGTCACGTCAAATTTTGGCCGCAGCTCTGATCCGGTTGACGTGGAACGAGCCATATAATTTTCGCAGTGTTCACAAGCTTGCGAGGCGTTCCATGGTATGGACGTATTTTATAAAAAAAAACGGGGAATGGAAAAGTTGCAGTATGTCAAATTGAGAATTGCAGGACCGAAGTGTTGTGCAGCGGAAATACTACTAACTGCATGCATCACCTTGACAGGCATCATGCAACATACATTCATGCTTAATCAACTATTACAACCATTAGCAGCAGTAATTGCTGTAGCGGCCCGGAAGAAGAAGCTGATAAAAAAAGCATACAAAAAAATCCACTGCTTAAAAAGTAAGTATTTTTTAAATTTTTTGACCTCTTCCTTTGAACAAGTAATTTTAAGAGTTTTTAATTTTCAGAGATGATAAAAAAACAAACTGTGAAGAGAGAACGGCAGTCTCCACCTGACTAATTTTCTTTGCGTAAATTCGAAAAACGAAACCCTACGGCATACACTCTTAATTCATCGCGGAAAAAAGTTTGCATCAAGCAGTCAAAATTCGTTATAAGAGATTTGCAACCATTGGGCGTTGTTGACGACGTTGATTTTACTGATCTAGTTCGGAAACTTGAGCCACAATACGTTTTACCCAGTCGCGGACATCTTCGCAATGTTCTACTGGAGCAAGCGTATGAAAAAACCGTACAAAATTTATCAAGAATTTTGAAGACTGTGATGTATGTTAAGTCTGTTTTCTAATTTCCTTTAAGAGGAAAAAGCCATCCTGTCTATTTAACAATTTATTTGTATGTATAGGTTCGTCGCAATAAATTTCGACGAGTGGACCAGCGGCGCGACCCATCGTTATTTAACTGTAACAGCACATTGCATCCTGAATGGCGTACTCAAATGTGCGACATTATCTGTAGCTCCTATCGCAGAGAAAGCTACCGCAGAAAATCTGAAGGAGTTGTTAGATGTTGTTTTTCAGAAGTTTCCAGGTTTCTCTATTTGTTGCTGGAGTGACGGATAATGCTAGCACCATGATAGCTACATGCAGAGAATGTAAAGTAAGTAGATAAAAAAAACTACGAGTGAAAACTAAAGTGTAAAAATCTATAGGGATAATTTATAAAATTTCAAGATTAAAAACATGCTATGTGCTGCGCATTCCGTTCAGCTTGTTGTTAATAATGCAATTTTAAAAACGCACAGCAAGCAACTTATGGTGGAAGATTCGGACGTTACAAAAATTTTTGAAAATTTCGACAGCGAAGATGTACAACTACAAAATGAGATATCGGTCTATGCTATTCTGAAAAAATGTAAAAGATTTGTGACATTTTTCAACCGCAGTCCTCTGCAAAACAAACGGCTCATGAATTAATTGGCTTAGCGGAATCAGCCACCTGTTAAGTTGATTCAGTCATGTTACACACGTTGAAACTCCTCTTATGCCATGCTTGGTAACGTTGAGAAGTCTGCAGATGCCATTACAATTGTTTCAGTAACATCTGACATAAAATTGCCTGTTTTAACAAGTACCTAATTTTGAAGACTCTGGTGAAATTTTCCATGATACCACCAACGAAATTGGAACCCTGCTCGGTATGAATCCCTCCTGGGCACCTGAATATTTGAAAAGAAAATCCTGCCAAATAAATATATATAAATTTTGCATGCCAGTTCGGGCTAAGGGGTCTACTATATCCATTTGTATTTTTTCGAATGATCTAGTTGATGTGTCTTTGAGAAGGCCTATAATCCGTTACGTAATTTAATTACGGACCCTTTAGTCTCTGCCTATTTTGGAACTCTTTTTGCCCTAAGTGCGCTGCTCTGCCAATATTTTTCAGTCAGTCTTCAAATTACTTAAAATTACTTATAATTTCAACAATGTTTTATAAAGAAAAAACGAATCGTGTGGATATTTTTTGAAATTTATTATGCATGCCACTTTTTAACATTAACGGATATAAACCCCATTCTTAATAATTATTCTCTACATTATGATTATTTGAAAAGATATTATAATAAAATAAGTTACAATCATGGTATTAAAAGGTTTAGTGAGGAAGAAAATTTGTAAATTCATTTTGGGTTGTATCATTGCAGTTCAGCAGCTCGAATTGATTCAAACAGTGAAGGTTTCATGCAGAAGGTGTCACATCATTCTAAAAAACAAAACAAAAAAGAATTGTTAATGTACAATTCTGTAATATGTAGTGAGATGTTATAACAATAAGAGGAAATCCTTTTTGTTAGGCTATTGTCCTAAGACCTAATGGGTGTTCTTAATAATAATCAGATTATATTTGCATCTGAGTTATGGAATTATTAATGTTTATTACTTTCTGAATATTGTTATTTAATGTTAATAAAGGCATTCAACTTAAAAGTATAACTATCTTTAATATATAATTATAATATAATAAAATTAAAGATTTTCTCCTGACCACCGCAATGGAAGAGTTGATAACTATTAAAACTGGTGTTGATTAAATCTTCTTCCGCCACGGCCACCACTTTATCTGGCACTGACAGGTCCTTCTTCTCCATCGACTTTTGGGTGTCGTCCACCACTGACATCAGAAATAGCCATCTGAGAAAATAAAATAATAAATATTAGGGGCCGTGCTTAAATTACAAACATCTACGGGCAGCAATTCTGCTACGTTTTTCTAATTGCGCGAGCGCAATGAATGAGTTCACTTGCTTCTTCCAGGAACCCATGAAGGTGAAATAAAAAATGGAGGTCCAAACTAACTTGTGATATTCAATTTTTAACCGAATATGGATTTTTGTTTTTAGAATAATCCTGCAATACATTTTAAAGAGGTTTTTGTTATTTGCTTATCTTCGTGAAAAACAATTTCTGTGATCAGCGTCGCTAGACCTTAAGCCCAGGACAGTTGAAAGCAAACTAAATTTTGACGATAAAGTTACTTTCTTTTATCAAAAAAATAATACTTGATTATGATGATTTATCATCCGATATTTTGTGATAATTTTATAAACAAATTATATAAGCAATGACACGGCGCCGACATTTAATGACAGAAAGAAATCGTTTTTCTCTTAATTCTTTTTTAAATCATGTGAATAGTGATGTTTAATAATGTAAAATTATGATCTGATATTTCTTGCGGATAGATGCCCCCTCTAGATCCTGACTTAACAGCCCATCTTGACAGTTGATGGCGCCCCGTTAATTCTGGGGCCTAAAGTGGGTTGATTCCAAATCTCCCAAGTTTAAATGTAAAGTGTCAAACGTAAAAAATATTTTAATTAATAATTGAAAAAGTGATAAAATAAGTGGGAAAAATGTCAAAACTGAGCACAAGACGTGGGCGTAGGTATGTTATACTACAAAATATTCGCGATTTACGTGTCGAAGACTGTATTAAGTAAAATTGAGTATTTTTAGATTAAACATAACCTCAAAATGAGGTTATTTATTTATAAGAAGAGAAGCCGAAGTAATATTTAATGTCTTGAATGTGAAAACGAGCTAGATCAACAGTGACGTCATAAATATTTATTTTGACATATTTTTAGGTAATTCGATACAATCAGTATATGAATACAACCTTTTTATTTTATTGCAATCGCTGTTAAAGTGCGTTCTTTCGACTTTTCCGCTCGCAACAAAAAAATTTGTTTAAAAAATATTTTGTTTCTAATCTTACATACTCCAATGTTTATAGATCGTGATCTGTTTGATAATCCGATTTTTATGTTCCTAAATTTCAGTTTAGGACGTGATAGATGCGATTTTACTATTGTTCTATATAAAAATCCCATCAACATAAAAGTTTAAACAAAACCAAAAATTAAAAAGTCAGCCCAAAAAGTTTCTTGAACACCAATTTGATTGGGCTAAAAATTTCCAAAAAACTTCTTTGTACTGTTGTTAACAACTTTTTTGCTTCTAGTTTTTTGTTGTTTAAAAGGCGCTTGATAAACGAAACGCTGGAGGTTTAAAACGCCACGCATCAGAAAAAACTTACCAGCAATTTTTTAAAAATAAATTTGTGAATTTCTTTTGGTCTATCAGTCAAAGGACATTTCGAACTACATTCCCTGAAAATTTTATTGAAAAATCCAAAAAACTGCCTCGGAAAAAAATATGCGCAATGAAATTCTATATGTAGAATATTTTGACTAATTTTACACCTTCACTTCTTTTTCTTTTGTAAATGGAATAAAACAGTATTTTACATACAAATACAATTTTTTTAAATTTCTTCATTATCTCAAAAAAAAATTAAATTTATAGAATTAAAAGATGGCTATTTAGCAAAATACTTGAATTTTCAACCAAATAATTACATTTTCAACATAATAGTTGCGTTGTTAACCTAACAGGATAAATTTCAAACAAAAAAGTGTCATAATTTATCTTTCAAACAAAAAAGATGAAAGTTATAAAAAAAAGAATTTTAAAACCCAAAATACGAATTTCCAACAAATAAGGATTGTTCACTCCAACAGAAATAAATGTTTAAATAAATTATCGAACTTTTAAGGCAAAAGACGAATTTTCTCTACAAAAATTCAATTTTTAAACCGAAATATGAAGTGTTAGCGATGAATTAATTTTCGGCGGAACTGATCCATTTTTACTCAAAGGAAATGAAATGTCAAACCGAGAAAATTATTTTTCTTTCTAAAAAAGGAGTATTTTTAAATTTTATTTTTAGTTAAAAATTTAATTAAAAACATAGAAAAAAGATTTTTTGCAATGAGTTTAAATTTTACCAAAGTTGTTAAATTATCAATTACAAAAGATTATTTTTAAACAAAGTGATTTAACCCAATCTTTTAAACAAAGCAGTTGAATACTTAAGCAAACAAGAATAGTCTTTAACCAAAAATTTTCCATTTTCATAAAAAAAAGATATTTCTACTAAAACAGGCGAGTTTTTAAATCAAAAAGATAAATTTTGACCGAACAGTTGAAAAGAGATGAGTTTTTAACTAAAAAGAATAATTTTAGACAAAAATTTTTGAATTTTTTGCCAATAGTTGCATATTAAACAAAATTAGTTTCTACGAACAAAATGGAAATTGCGATTAAAAATGATATTATTCAACTAAAAAAGAATAATTTTTAAGAAAACATTTAAATAATTCTCTAGGAAGTAGTTACATTTTTATTCAAGAAAGATGAAATTTGTGCTATGATAAATAATTTTTAATGAAAAGCCACAGTTCTTTTTAGTTGAACTTTAATAAAAAAAATATTAGTTCATTTTTCAAAAACAAAATATTAATTTTTAATAAAAAGTAAGTTTTCTGAAAAACAGTTAAATTTTTAATAAAACGCTGGAACTTTCAAATAAACAGTTGCCTTTTTATCCAAGAAAGATGCAACTTCTCTTAAAACAGATGCTTTTTTAATTTTTTTTAAATCTCAAAAAAGTTGAATTTTCATCCAGAAACTATTTGACTTGTCTTTATAATACCAAAAGATTAAATTTTAATTTAAATTTAATTGAATTTAATTATATTTAAAAAAGTAAATTTTCTACAAAATAGTTAAATTTTCAATAAAAAATTAGAATTTTCAACCAAAAAGTATGACTTCAACAAAATTAACACGACAAACTTTAAAAAAAGAGTTGAAATTTTTACCGGAGTTGCACTTTTATTTAAGAAAGATGAAATTTCTTCCAAAACAGATGAATTATGAAAAATTTGTTTAAAATAATTCAATTTTTATCCAAAGAAGATTCTAGTGCACTTTGCAAAACCAAAATAAGATTGTAAACATTAAGTTAATTTTCTGATAAATAGTCGAATTCGTAGCCAAAATTCAGGGCATTTTAAGAAGATTGATAAATTGTCAATCAAAAAGTTGCATTTTTGTCTAAGAAAAATAAAAAAATTTACTAAAACAGTAACTAAAAAAGCTGAATTTTTAAGCAAAAAAAAACAACTAATTTTTAACAAAACTGTTGAATGTGCAAACGAAAAAGGATGTATTTTCAAAAAAATTGATAAATATTCAACCAATCTTTTTCGTTTCAAATTCATATTTTTTGTGTAGAATTTGACTGTTGTTAACTGAAAATAAAAATATTTTTATGCTAAAATATCATCTATTACATTTTTCGTGAGAAATTAACAATTTAAAAAAAAAAATTCAACTACCGTTAAAAATTATTATTTCAACTAATTTATTAGTTTATTTGCATCTTTATCTATTTGGTTGCAATTATAACTATTATTTCCAAATTTTGTTTTAATTAATTTTCTTATTTGGAAATTTACGTGTTCCATTTTTTTGTTGAAATTAATCTTTTTTAGAGAAGAAGTCAACTCTTTAATTTAAAGTTAAACTGTTTCTTTGATAATTTACATTTATTTAGTGAAAATTAAACTACTTAGCTGAAAGTTTAACTATTTTCTTAAAAATTGGTTTTTTGTTAATAATTTAGTTTTTGTTAGAAATGCATAATTTTTATTCAAAACTGTTTTCTTTTGTTAATAATTTAACTAATTTGTTGAAAATTCGTAGTAACTTTGGTTGAACCTTAATTTTTTGTGACAAAAAATTTTTCTGTTTAATTCTTAATCGGTATTTTTGGTATTTTTATTACTAGAAAATGATTCTTTTTCTTTCTAAAAATTGATCTTTGCCAACCTTAACCGGTTTTTTATTTCAAATTAAAATCTTTTTTATTTGAAATGGATATTTTTATTAGTTTAAAGATTTATTGTTACATTTTTATTGAGAATTCATTTCTTTTATTAAAAATGTTACAACTGGTTTAAACTACTTTGTTTAAAGCTAATTTTTTTATTCAACAATCTTGATTTTAATTAAAAATTGCATGAAAAAATATTATTTTTTCAAAATTAAAAATTAACTAAGATGTTTAAAAATTTAAACATTCATTTTCAGGTTGTAAATTAATTTTTTTCTTAGTTGCAAATTTAAATATTTAGTTAAAAATTCATCTTTTTATGTTGAAAGTTTCTTTGTTTCCTTGAAAATTCTTCTTTTTTTTTAATTCAACTATGCGGTAGGTTGAAAGTTAAACTTATATGATGAAAATTTATTATATTTGTTAATGATTCATCATTTACTTAGAAAATTCATTTGTTTAGCTAACCATTGAATTTTTAAATTAAAATTTAATTCTTTTTGGTAGAAAATTAATCTTCTTGTGGAAAACTCATTGTTTTTTAAATAAAACTACTTGCATAAAAGTTAAACTGCTTTGTTAGAAATTCTTTTTTTTGTTAATGCACAAAAAATCAAGAAAAAAAAATCTAAAAAAAGTTTTCAAACTAACAATGATGAAAAAATTAACTAAGTAAAAATATATTTAAAAAATATTCAAATATTTAGAAAATCATTTTCGAGGAAAATGCGAGAAAATAAATTTCATAATGCATTGCTGGGCCATTATAGTGTACAATATGTTTAAATAATTTGATAATTTATAATTTCGAAAAGAAAAATTAATAAATTTCATAAATAATAAAATTTTTTTTTATTTTGTTATTATTAAAAAAATTTTAAAAAAATAACTTACTGCGAAGACACAGAGCACCAATAACAAAATCAAACACTTCATGCTTTTACAAGTTGTTATTTTTTTTTTACTTTAAACCAAAGAAGAACGAGAAATATTTGAGCTCACTCTGAAAAATTGCCTTTTTATACTGAATTCCTATCGTTTGGAATGTTTATTTAGATGAGGTACGAAAAATTTATTCGAGAACAGGTGGGAAAAGCAAATAAGCATTATAAGAGTAGAATCTTCGCCTTACTCCTCTTGTATCAATATTTACTCTATGACAAAATAATGCTTTTTTATTCCTATGATTCCAAGTCGAAACACATTGAATTTTCAACATAAAAGAAATATTTTCTTACCAAAATGGTAAATTTTTGACAAATAAAATAAATTTTCTAACATGCAGTTAAATTTTTTTAAATTTAATTAATTAATTAATTTTTTTTAATATCAATCATATATTTAATTTAATTTACATAGTATATAATTTAAAGCAAGTATACTTTCAGTATGGGTCTCAATAAACATTATCTTCGAAGAAGGTTAAATACTACAAACATAACCTCAAAACAAAAACTTTTCTACCAGCCCCCTCGAACTCTGAGTTCATGGAGAATAGACATAAGGAGACCAAAATAGTGGAACTAAAGATGAGCACTTTATTGTTACCAGAACTTTGAGAAGTTCGCACACACTCATGTGCAAACTCACACTCACGTATAGTTCAATACTTCCCGAGCATGGCGTGCCATCTGCATTGTACAAATAATATGACCGCCGATATGAATTTGACGTATACACAACCTCAAATGTGACAAAATGTAAATAAATAATTATTTAACCATTCCAACAATTATTAAGTTTGGAATAAAAGCATACGTTGGCAAATTATAAATTGCCTCATAAAAGCGAAAGTTCCGAATAAGTTTATACAAGACTATAGAATAAGTGTATACAAGTGTTTACGTCGCGAACGCGTCAAAAACCTTTCGCACACATTGAATTAAAAATAAATTGAAAACTTTTTTCATAAATGTACGACCTACCTCATTCATGGTGGAAAATTTCCTATAAGATCAATATCATTCAAAATCCTGTTTATTAATTATAACTTAAATAAAGTTTGGTTGGAGCTGGTTGAAGCGACCGGTCAAAACAAAACAATGGAGGCGGCCATTTGTTTTTGTCAAAGACGGTTAGCACGCCACGCTCGGGAAGTCCATGTACTGCACACGTATATGTATGCCTTAGTGGCAAGAGAAAAGCGACCGTTTTCAGTGAAGTCCATGCATTACAGATTGGTCTCCTTACGTCTATTCTCCATGTCTGAGTTGATAATATCCGATATGCTGACGGAAACCGTCTGGTAGCGCCCCCTATGCAGTTTGCCTATGCTCGCAACAAATGTATGGCAAAATACGAGTTTTTAGTTTAAAAACACATAAAAGTAATTTAATGACAGTGTTAAGCAATCTTTGCGTAATTTAAGTGATCTTTGCGACATTTTCTAACATCCTAGAGAAAGAAAACTAAAAAGAAGTGCTTTCAAACATAAAAATTTGCATCTATTTACAGACGCTCTAAAATATTTGACAGGTGTGGTTAAAATGGTGAAATGCGTTTGTTTTAGTTGTAACTCGGAATATAAAAGCAATCGAGAGCAGCATAGAGCTAGAAAAATTCAATTTTTCAAAGTGCCGAATGATCAAAAGATTCTTAAAGAATGGCAAATAGCTATTTTAAGGGATGATAGCCAAATGAAACCTGGTGATGCAGTTTGTTGTTTGCACTTCAACTTAGAAGATGTGATCCGATAAAAGGTTTTTAGGGGAGCTGATGGAATAAGCGTTGTGGCAACGGTAAGTGATATATTTTTGTTTGTAAAGTTAATTGTTCTCTTTTAAAAATTATTATTTTATTGGTAATGTGAACTGTGAATAATGGGCATTATTTAATATAATCTAAAACCAGGAATTTGTATTTTATTCTAAAAAAATGATATTTTAATATAGTTTAATTTTAAAGTTAAAAAAAATGAACTAAAATTGTATATTAAACAAAATTAATTAATTATAATGAATTCATTTAAAAATTTATTTTTTGACATAACCATTTTCATGAAATTTAACTTAAGACTTTTATGACGAAAAGGGAATTTTCATTGCATTTATTTTTAAATTAAACATGCATGAACTAAATAAGTTATTTCAAGCTAAAAAATAAGCGTTGAAAATGATTTATAAAATCGAAGAAAATATTTTATAGTTAATTATAACTATTTTTGGAAAATCGAAGTGAACGTTTTGAAATAAATATTTCATAATTTTCGTTGTTAAAAAGAAAAAGACTCGTATTTATATACTAAAGTGCATATAAGGAATTTATATATAGTTATATATAAAATTGATTTGCTTCTATTTAACAAATAAATATTAATTTTTTGTTGCTATGAAAGATTGTGTATTATATTTAATACTTAGCTTTACCTAAAATTTAT
>JAAAKG020149497.1:0-10040 GCA_010014905.2 Druon quercuslanigerum
TTTTAACAATTCTTTTGTTCTAGCTCTTGTGCAGGTGCGACGTGTTTGGTGGTTGGGGGGGGGAGGGGGTGTCCTCGGGGGGGGGGGGGGGGGGGGGATATTAAAATTTTTATATTAATCTAGGTGAAGAGTTTCACATAGTCTGAAAATCTTTTATCATTTCGAATAATTTGAATCTAAACTGACCTTGGTATAAATTAGCAGGGAGAAATGAAAAAATATGCATCACATGGGTTCGGATGACAGTGCGTTTTGACCCCAATTGAAAAGACTTCCCCGAGGGTTATCTGTCGTTTCCGAAAGACGTTTCCAATTAATTTGTTCGAGCAGTTGACATAACTCGATGCGAGATAAGAGGCTCTCGTAAATTCACCATTATTCGTGATGAATTATATTACATAGTGGAGGATATAAGATAGACGCATTTGTTTTGATAACGATACTCACTATCAAATATTTCTGTATTTGTAGGAAAGCCTGTTTCAACTTGCCACGACTTGAAATTGTATCATAAATCTTGCACTCCAACTTTTTATTCAGATAAAACGATATTTTGTATCCATTTCTCGAAATAAGCCGATTTCTCAGATTCTAAGAATACTGCTTTCCATTCAAATATTTTCAATGATAATATCGTTTTATAATTTTATATCTATACCGATACTAGTTCATTGCAATTCGAAGTTTCACGATTACTTTGAACTATTTATTTTTAGAAGAAAAAAAAAAATTTTAAACCCAAATTCGAACTGGGAATGTTACTGTAGATGAGTGGATCGAATCCGGGCGGAGGGAGATTTTTTTCTTGTTCTCGAAAAAATTATTTGTCCAAGGTGAACATTAAAAATTGAATTTTAATTAATTTAAATACAAAATTCGAATTTTTAAACAATTTAATCAATTTTCTTTTAAATAATTGAATTTTTACACTGAAAAACATTCCCTGACACAAAATGAAAAAGGTACAATTTTATTTCAAATACGGTGTTTTTCACAAAAAGAGGGGAATCAATTTCTTTCAAATAAAATTTTTAAATAAAAAAACTTTTCTGTCAAAACACATGAATTTTCAACACAGAAAGGCAAACTTTCAGAATACAATTAATTTAAAAAATCGACACTGTAAAATTTCCGAACTTAAACAATTACAATTTTTTTAAATATGTTTTATTTATTACAAATTTAATAAAAAAAATTTTTTTTAATTATTATTATTGTTTTAAATTTATGATGAAAACAGTGGGTGATTTTTTTTTTGGTTCCAGGGGCAAATTTTGTCAAATTTAGCAGGCGTAAAAAAATCCAATTTTCAAGTTTAAAAATTGAGAATTTAGCTTGCAGCTATTTAGACAAATTTGACCAATGTGATATATGTAAATTTAAAATTTTATTTTTCGAACGCTTTTTGTATTTTGTTTAATAATATGCGTCATTCCAAAAATATATTTTTTTAAATTATTCTCATTTTAAATTCAAACAATAATTAAAAAAATTTAAATTATTACAAATAATTAAAAAAAAACTTCATTGTTGTATTTGTAATCAATAAAAATATTTATAAAAAAAATTGTAATTTTTCAGATTCGGACATTTTATTTTTCGGGATTTTTCAGTCGTTCCAAATTTTTAACAAACAAAGATGAATTTTTTTACTAAAAATTTTTAATTAGAAAAGATTAATTCTAAACCAAATATTTGTATTTTCAACTAGAATTTTTTTAATATCAAAATTGAAATCGTCAAATTTTCAATTTGAGAACTTAATTTAAAAAAAATTTCAACCAGTTAAAAATATTAATTATTATTCAACAAATGAGATAAGTTTCTATAAAAACGACAAATTTGTAACAAAGTACGTTAATTGTTTACCAAAAAGTATAATTTTCAACTAGAAAGGATATCTCCTTATTAAAAATAGAATATTTAAATTTCCCGTTAAAAAAATTATGTATAACATAAAAAAGGAACTTTAATCAAAGCTCAATTTACAAAAAATTAAAATTTTTTTCAATAAAAAATAAATTTTTTCAACTAAAAAATCAATTTTCAACCCAATCGTTACATTTTCAACTAAAAAAGATTAATTTGCAATAAAAAACTGAATTCCAAGAAAAACTTCAGCTTATTCGTTGAAAAAATAGCCAAACTCTGAAATTTTTATTAAAAATCTTTTTTTTATTAAAATTATATTTGATTAAAAATTACTAAAAAAAACTAATAATTTTTACTAAAAGAAAAAAGTCACCTAAAGCCTGGATTTGAACCGGGAATGTTACTGTAGATGAGTGGATCGAATCCGGGCGGAGGCAGATTTTTTTTGTTGTTCTGTAAAAAATTATTTGTTTGATATAATTAATAAACATAGAATTTAATTAGTTGAATTTTGACATTTAAATTGTTAAACAATTTAATAAATTTTCTTTAAAATAATTGAATTTTAAAACTAAAAAAATTTTTTAATTCAAAATGAAAAAATTAAATTTTAATTTCAAATAGGGTGTTTCTCACAAAAATAGAGGAATCATTTCTTTTCAATAAAACTTTTAATTAAAAACAATTTCTACTAAAACACTGAATTGATTTTAAAAAAATTTTAATGCTTGAACTTTCAATTAAAATAAAAATTTTGAACTAAATAGTTAATTTTTTAACCAAAATTTCTAAAAAAAGCTGACTTTATCAAATTGGTTAAATTTTTAACATTCGAAGATGATTTTTTTGACTAAAAAACGAAATTTCAAATAGTTGAATTAAACGACAAAAAAAGGTTTTAACAAAACAGTTAAATCCTCAACAATGTAGATAAATTTTTAATTAAAAAATATTAATTCTTAACCAAATTGTTGTATTTTCAATTAGAAAAACCTTTTTTTAACCAAAATTGAAGTTTAAGAACCTAATTTTAAACAAAACAAAATTTTTTTCAACCAGTTAAATTCAACAAAAAAATACAAATTTGTAATCAACTAGGTGAATCCTTACCAAAAAATATTAATTTTCAACAAATAAGATAATTTGAAAAAAAGAGAAATTTGTAACAAAATACGTTGATTTTTTACCAAATAGTATAATTTTGAAGTTGAAAAGATACTTTCTTATTGAAAATAGAATATTAAAATTTTCAGTTAAAAAATTAGTTTTCAACTAAATAAGATTAATTATCATTTTAATTATCAAAAAGGATGAATTTTTAAACAAGAAGATTAATTTTCTTATGAAAAAGACGGATTTTTAATAAAATATTTAAAAAATTAACAGAAGAATTTAGTTTTTAACTGAAAAGCTGAATTTTCAACAACAAAAATTAGTTTTTATCTAAAAATTTTTGTTAACTAACAATCGAATTGTTCAATTTACAATTTAAAAAATTAAATTCCTACTAAACAAAAAAAATAATTTTCAACAATATCGTTTTTATAAGAAAGTCGATTTTGCACGAAAAACGAAGCAATCAATTTTTAAATTAAAAAAAGTTTTCGATAATAATACGAATTTTTAACAAAATAGTAAAATTTTTTTGATTTAAAGTCAAGAATCTTCAATAAAAAAATAAATGTTTAACAAAGCAGTTCAATTTTCAAACTACTACTTAAATTTTCTACCATAAAAAATCCATTCTTAGTCGATTCTGTAAAAAAATTGAGCCTTTTTCTTGATAAATATCCAAACTGCCAATTTGCTGATAAAAATTGTTAATATAATTGCCAAGTAAAATTTATTTCCATTAACAGTAATGGAAGATTAAAAGAAATTCTTGGTTAATTCCTTAAATAAATTTTGTTTGCTCGCTTAAAAAATATTCAAACTCTTAATTTGTTTACCAAAATTGTTTAAATTATTTCCAAGTTTTTTTTCCAATTAATCCTAACGAAATATTAAAAGATATTCTTAGTTGATTTAGTCAATAAATCGAGTCTATTCGTTGAAAAAAACCAATCTTTGAATTGGATCATTAAAAATATTTAAATAATTAATATTTGTTGTAAAATTCCAAATTATCATAGAAAACAGTTGCCGCTAAAATATTTACAATTTCAATAAAAATTCTGAGTTTGTCTAAATTTGTTTGTCAAAATTTTAAAAATAATTTCCAAGTCTTAGTTCATTCCGTGAATAACTTGCGTCTGTTCGTTGAAAAATAGCCAAACTCTGAATTTTTAAATTAAAATTGTTTAAATAATTAATGATTCTTGTCCATTTTTTTGGTGAAAAATATCCAAAATTTCAATTTGTTTAAATAACTGCCAACTAGAATATATTTTCAATTAATCTTATCAAAAGATTAAAATATATTCTTTTTTTGATTCCGTAAATAAATCGAGCCTATTTTTTATAAAATAGTCAAACTCAATGTCATATCAAAGTCATCGCAAAGCTAAATAAAATTTGTTTTTCAGTAATTTGTTTATAACGTATTAGATTTTTAATACAAATTATTCTTATTGATAAGAAATTATTTACAGCTAGTTTTAGTAAAGATCTGGTTTAGTTCTGACCTTGTTTAGTAAATCTGAAAATCTTGTTAAAAAATGATAATATAACATGTGTTTGTAGATTTTAAATTTCTGATTAAAAAATGAAAAATTGAGGTTATTGAAACCATTCGAAATTTACAATTGAAAAGGATAAATTATTCAAAGTCGTATCATTTATCCATCAACCTCGCAGAAAGATATTTAAAAAAAATCCATTTTGGATTCGTGTCTAATTTATTGAATTATACTTGACCGAGGGTAAGCCTATCAAATAAATAAAATCTTGGGTCTTCAGATCTTATCAGATTGTGAATAAAAAATGTATAAAAGCTATTATGGATTCTTGAAATGTTAATTGATACATATCTTGACTGGTTAATGACATAAAATTAAACACGCTAACGATAATGTGCTGCAACGTTGTCGCCGGAAGATGTGCGGCTGTCTAATGTCGCTCATTTAATATCAAAGTTCACTGGAAATGGCGAACTATTACGCGATCGACGACACGTGCAGATATAGTATCACTGAACTTGTTTATCGACATTACAATAATGTGTTCGTCGAAAATGCTCCGAATTTTGCGCAATTTGTTATTTAAAAATTCAATTTAATAATTAACAGAAAAAATTTTAAGAATATTTTTTCTTAAGGCTGTGTGTCATTTACCATGAGCGAATATCTACTTTACCGACCCTTCGCCTATCAGGAGTGACATCATTCCAATCTGTCATCTCCTGCTTTTATTTTACTCAATCTTTACTCCTATCCCCTCCAACTACTTTCCTCCTCCCCACTTTAATCCCTTCTGTGCTCTTTCCAATAATTTCCCTTACTCCTCCACCCTCCTCCTCCTCACCACTACCCCTACTTCCATTCCCTTACTTTACCTTACCAGCTACTTCACGTACCGTACTAGCCTTCGTAAGCACTACTCTATTCCGTTACTCTCCCTCCCCTGCTCCTCACTTAACTACTCCCCATCCTTTACTTCACCTTACCAACTACTTCAGATATCGTACTAGCCTTCGTAAGCCCTCCGCTAGCGCCCTCCTACTTCCACTCTTCCCATATCTACACTCTTCTCACTTTTTCACCCCTCTCATTACTTTCTGTCCATATCACTCTTCTCATACCCCCTTCTATACTTTCTCCTATCACTTCTCACTATCCTCTCCAACTATTACTTTCTCTACGTTCACCCACTGTGATCCGTTCCTCTCTCCCACTTTCTCTCAATCTATCTACTTCTCTTTCCGGGGAAAAAATACGACGCGTGTCAAAAATTCTCCCGATTTTATGCTATTTATAAAATTCAGTTCAATATACAAGGATGGAAATGTCTGGTCAAATTGATTAAAGATTTTATTTATTAAGTAGGATTATAACTGGAAACGAATTAATTTTAAAAGGGTGAAGTCAACCAGCAGATATTCAAAAAATAGTTATTCTTCGGCTATTTTTTCTTGCATATTGACGTTCATGAGACCTCCAGCACCCGCTCCCTAATTTACAGTCCCCTCTTATTACTTTCGCACCCGTCGAAACCATAAGGCACTACCCAATTATTTTCCCCTAACATATTTAAGTTTCGAGCATTTCTTCTCCCTCTTGCTAACTTCGCAATACATACGTTCGCCTCCTATTTTCACTATCCTCTCCTACCATCACTTTATCTACTTCTCCCCTCATCACTTATTTCTTTTCCCATTTCCAACTTTAACAATACTTACGCTCGCCTCCCATTTTCCCTCTCCACTCCTACCATCACTTTATCTACTTCTCCTTTCATCACTTCCTATTTGAACTCTCTTCACCTACTACCACTTCATCTATTTCTTCTCCTATGACTTTCCCTACTCCCATTCCGATATTAACGCTCCCCTTATTTCTTCTACCACTCCCCAACTTCACAACACTTACGTTCGCCACCTACTTTCCCTCTTCTCTCCTACAGTCACTTTATCTAATTCTCCCCTCATCACTTATTTCTTTTGCTATTTCCAAGTTGAACAATACTTACGTTCGCCTTCTATTTTCCCTCTCTTCTCCTCTCCTACCAACACTTAATCTACTTCTCCTTTCATCACCTCATATTTGAACTCTGTTCTTCTACCATCACTTCATCTATTTCTTCTCCCATCAGATTTTCTACTCCCCTTCCGATATTAACGCTTCCCTAATTTTTTCTGTCACTCCCCAACTTCAGAACACTTACGTTCACCTCCTATTTTCCCTCTCTTCTCCTCTCCTACCATCACTTTATCTACTTCTCCTTTCATCACTTCCTATTTGAACTCTCTTCACCTACTACCACTTCATCTATTTCTTCTCCTATGACTTTCCCTACTCCCATTCCGATATTAACGCTCCCCTTATTTCTTCTACCACTCCCCAACTTCACAACACTTACGTTCGCCACCTACTTTCCCTCTTCTCTCCTACAGTCACTTTATCTAATTCTCCCCTCATCACTTATTTCTTTTGCTATTTCCAAGTTGAACAATACTTACGTTCGCCTTCTATTTTCCCTCTCTTCTCCTCTCCTACCAACACTTAATCTACTTCTCCTTTCATCACCTCATATTTGAACTCTGTTCTTCTACCATCACTTCATCTATTTCTTCTGTCATCGCTTTCCCTACTCCCCTTAATATATTAACGATTCTCTTATTTCTTCTACCACTCCCCAACTTCACAATACTTACGTTCGCCTTCTACTTTCCCTCTTCTCTCCTACAATCAATTTATCTACTTCTCCCCTCATCACTTATTTCTTTTCCCATTTCCAACTTGAACAATACTTACGTGCGCCTTCTATTTTCCCTCTCTTCTCCTCTCCTACCAACACTTAATCTACTTCTACTTTCATCACCTCATATTTGAACTCTGTTCTTCCACCATCACTTCATCTATTTCTTCTCCCATCAGATTTTCTACTCCCCTTCCGATATTAACGCTCCCCTAATTTTTTCTGTCACTCCCCAACTTCAGAATACTTACGTTCGCCTCCTATTTTCCCTCTCCTCTCCTACCATCACCGCATCTATTTCTCCTCTCATCACATTCCCTACTCCCGTTCTCATATTTACTCTTTCCTTATTTCTTCTCCCACTTCCCAACTTCACAATACTTACGTGCGCCTCCTATTTTCCCTCTTCTCTCCTAAAATCACTTTATCTACTTCTCCCCTCATCACTTATTTCTTTTCCCATTTCCAACTTGAACAATACTTACGTGCTCCTACTATTTTCCCTCTCCTCTCCTACCATCACCGCATCTATTTCTCCTCTCAGCACTTTCCCTACTCCCTTTATCATATTTACTCTTCCCTTATTTCTTCTCACACTCCCCAACTTCACAATACTTACGTTCGCCTCCGATTTTCACTCCCCTCTCCTACCATCACATTGTCTACTTCTCCACTAATCACTTTCCCTACGTCCTTTCTCCTACTTCAACTCACCGGCTACTTCCCCTCCCATAATAGCTCATCCGAATACCTACTCTGATTCTCCCACTTCCGCTTTTCTCATGTGTTTACGAGACTTCCACTTCATCTCCTCCTCTGCACCTCTTCATAACTTCACCTATTCCCCTTACCAAGTTCCACTATATTCCCCTCATCTTGAGCTGATCTCTCCTACTTCCCCTTCATGCCTTCCCTTACTTTTCCTCCCCTCCTATAATGTCCACGACCCCTATCCCCCCCCAACACTTACTTTCCCTCAATTCCTCTACTTCTTCATCCCCACCCCACACCCTCTTCCCACACTCCCCACCCTTATCCACCTGAGAGCTGAAATATTTCCACAAATAAAATTATAAAAAACTGATTATTATTATAAAAATTATTATTTTTTTTAAATTATTCATATAAAAACATTTTCGTTAATTCAAAGTTATTTAAGTAACGCGAGTTATTAACTTGTAATTTTAAGTAATCTATATAAGAAATAAAAATAATTTTTAAACCACCTTGTTGAGAATTTTTTTTTTTAATTTTTTTACCTAAAAATTTACCTATTCGTTTTTTTGTTTAGATAAATGTTTGTTAATTAAGTTGAAAGCTCATGCATATTTTTGAATATTTGTTTTTTTTCGGTAGGAAATTAATCTTCTACTGAAAAAAAAAATTTTTTTCATTGATAATTTTTTTTTATCTGGAAATTTAAATCTTCCATTTTTATCAATTAATATTTTTTGTTGAAAATTAATGTGCTTTTTTTGTTGTATTTTTTGGAAGTTAATTAATCTTTTTGGTCAAACATTAATTTTTTTTTAATTTGACTACTTGGTTGAAAGTTTAATTAATCTGTTAAAAATGTATTTTTTTATAGGAAAAATTTGGATTGGTAGAAAGTTTGAATTTTTTAAAAATATTTTTTTGGTGACAATCAATTTTTTTACCTGGAAATTTAGCTATTCCATTTTTGATTAAGCATTGATATTTTTAGTTGAAAATTCAACTATTTGGTGAAAAATTCATCCTTAAAAAAAAGCATCAAAATTTTATTTAGCAATCTTCAAAAATCTACATTTTGGTTTTAATTTTGTTAAGCCTTTTAAAAATTTAAATTATTTTGAAAATGTTTCTAAACTTTTCTAAACACTTTTTGAAATCTTTTAAAATGTTTTAAAATCTTTGTAAATAGTCTTTTCGAATTATTATTTAAAATAAAAAAAATCATTTAAATTTCTTCCTGACGCCTTTACACATTTTTTTGTATTTTTAAACCAATAAAAAATCCTTGTAACGTTTCAAAATCTTCAAAAATATGATTAAAAAAAAATATGATATCATTTTTGCAATTTTTTTTAAAGTTCTAAATATCTTTTCAAATAATTTCAGTTTTTAAGCCTGCGAATGTAATTTTTCACGATTTTGAAAATATTTTGCAGGATTTCAAAATCTTTGTAAATATTCTGTTTAATTTAGTTTTTTTAAATAAAAATCATGTAAATTTTTCAAAATAAAAATCATGTCAATTTTGCAAGAAATCTGACAAAAACATTTTTATAATTTTTACTCAAAGAAAATAGACTTTCAACCAAAAATAAATTAATTATATTTTCAAATAAAAAAATTAAATTTTCATCAAAAAATGCAATTTTTTAACAAAATTTTAAAATCTATCAACTAAAATAAAGTATTTTCAATAAAAAATGAATTTTTAACAAAGATAATGTTACCTCAATTTATTAAAAAAATAGTTGAATTTTCAACCCAGAAGTTAATTATATTTTTAATTTAGGAAATTATTTTTTTTTCTAAAAAATACAATTTTTCCACAAAATAGTTAAATTTCCAACTAAAAAAGTGAATTTTCAACTAAAATGAAGAATCTTCAATATGAAATGAACTTTTATCAAAGTAATTGAATTTTCAACAAAAACAAAATTTTCGACCAAAAACATTAATTTTCTTACCAAACGATATATATTTTATATTAAATATATTAATGAATAAATTAATTTAATAATTTAATAAATTAAAAAATAATAAAAAAATAATAATAACAATAATAAATAATTATTATTAAAATAAAAATATAAAATTAATTA
>JAAAKG020149498.1:0-10039 GCA_010014905.2 Druon quercuslanigerum
TGGGGGGGGGGGGGGTGTGGGTGTGTGGTGGGGGGGGGGGGGGGGGGGGCTTGAGTCCCCAAGCCCTCCCCCTGGCTACGCCGCTGGCAGGAGATACTCAAAAAAACTTTTTAATTTATTAGAATTAACCTTGATTTCTGTGGAATTCTTTGTTAATTTTTTGCATTACCTCAGAAAATCTTTGGATTTCTTTATTGGGAATGGTGGTCGACCATTCAACCATCTAATGCCAAAAATCAAAATTAGAAAGAGCAGGGAAAATGTTAAATGTACATTGTAATTTTTTCATCACATTCTTTTTGAGATTATTCTGTGGTGTTTAAAACAATTACTAAGCAATCAACAAAAGCCTTTATCAAAAACAAAGTGTTTCAGATGGAATTTCTATATTATACAGTAAAAAAACACATTTCTTCTCAAAAATGTTTTTCTCAGCAAAAAAAAGATTATTTTATTATTTCATGTAATTTTGTATTGCATTATAGGCTTAAATGAACTTTATTAAATGTATATAATAAAAATTTGTATCCAGATTCTGCAAAGAAAATGAATATCTGACTAATGAGGTTATATTGTGTTGAAACTTACAACGAATGCTACAATAATGTTTTTTTGTAGAGAAATTATTTTCTAGAAATATGTGTTTACACTTTATGGATAGAAACTCCATCTGAAAAATCTTGTATCTGATGAAGATTTATTTTTTATGCAATAATTGCTTTAGAATTTACAAAACAATCGTAAGAAACCTTTATGCAGAACTCAAAATGCAACTTTAAAATTCTACCTACTTTTTCTAGTTTTTATTTTTGTCAGCAGATGGTATATCATCCAGTGTATGACAGTAAAGCGTTACCAGAAAAGTTACTTTTTTAGTAACGGTAACGCATTATTTTTAGAAAAGAGTAACGGTAACGGTAACGCGTTACAGTTTTCTGGTAACGGTAATGCAAAGTAACGCAGGTTACCGGTCGTTTCTTCATAAAATGTTTTAATATGTTTAGCATTACATTAAATGTTTCAATGTCAAGAAAAAAAATCAGATGATATATATTCTTACTTCACTACGTCCCTAGAAATTATTTATCCGGTAGAATGCGGGATTACCGAACAGTGCATATGTTTAGCGACTTTTCAGTAGGGTGGACCAAAAAGAAATATTTTCAAAAGTTTTTATAAATACAGGCCGGACATTTCTACGAATCCACTCGAAAATAAATCCATAAAAAAAGATATTTACAGGTGCCGCAAGCCTCTTATTATGAAATTTAAAACGTATTTCCCGTAAAAAAAAAAAAACGTTTTTGTAACTTTTATTCAGAATCCTTAATATTATCTGAATCGAGTTGAAACTCAACATTTCTCTTCACAATTAGCAATTAGACAACTGCTGCCTTTCTGACACCTCACCGAAGTCTCTCATAACTTATTCAAAAGAAAGTTGTATTCAATATGATCCGTGCAGAAAATTTGAAACATTTCAAATATATGTTTTATCTCAGCAAAATATAATAGCAAAAAACGAGATTATTTAAAATATAGTTTTCTCTAATGTTTATTTATGATTTTTTAAATAACTAAGATGGCAAAGCAAATTTAAAGATTTGAGAAACAACCAGAACTTTCTAGAACTTATGTAAGAGAAGATTATTATAAACAATTCTAAAATGCTGAAACAATTGTTTTGTTAACTTTCTGTGAAAAAGGGACAGAAAGGTAAAAATGGTAGAACAAACGCAACTATCAAGAATTAATATAGATGGAGATAGTTACGAACAACAATAATTTGTTTAAACAATTATTTTTGCTAAATCTTATTAATTATTAAGCCACTTATAATGAAAAATAGACAAATAGTGAAAAAATTCAGGAAAAACGTAACATTTTATCATTATAAGCAAAGAGAATATTATTAATAATAATTTATTTAAACAATGTACGTAAAACTACAATTATCAGTATGAAATGGTTTGTTATGTATCAGAAACAATTTTTATGAAGACTGCAAAATATTAAAATTAGCGTCGAAATCTCGCAAAACCAATTTTTTCATTAATGGGGTTTTTTTGGGATGCTATAAAACAGACTTATGGAAGTAACATTTGAAAAGTGGTATCTTATTTATATTCTTTGGCTAATTTTAAAGAGACATGTTGAATTCCAACTTGATTCAGCTAATATTGAGGATTCTGAATAAAATATAAAAAAAACATCTTTTTTCCTATGGTATCCATAAAAATTCGAAACAAAAATTCCAATGCATTTTTGAACCATCCTACTGTTCTACAAAGCCGAATTGATACTTTTAGACCAAATAAATTCCATGAGCGATGAAATTTTGGAAAATGTGTTACTATTTAAAAGGTATGAAGTTTTATGGAAAGCCTTCAGTAGACTGCAGCAAAGGTTTATAAACTTAATAATAGTTAAATAAAAAACATCTTATAGTTATTCAGTATTTTTTTAATTACTTTACCTAAATGTAAATATAAGATTCAGTTTGATTACAATATTCAATGAAAGTAACACGTTACTTTTTTTTAAAGTAACGGTAACACGTTACAAATTCTTAGGCAGTAACGGTAACGTTATTGACTTACATTCAGACAGTAACGTGCCAAATACTGATTTCATCACATTTGTCATCCTTTTCTATTGTGTCAGTGATTCATTTTTAACTTTGTTGGAATTAACCTACAATTTTTTGAAATTCACTATGAAAGACTTTAGAATTCTTTAGAGTCCAATCAACCGAGAATTTATGCTTACGATCAAATATGACGGAAGAGAAAATTAAAGTCCGGCATATTTTGCTGTAAAACAATATCCTTTCTAGAAACTGTATCACTCTTTCGAAATTCACAGAAAAATTTGAGAAAGTGCAGAATTAAGAAAATGGGGACAGTTTCTCTAAAGATAACAAATTTAAATTTCTTTTATAAATACACGAGATAAAACAAGTTTTAAGAGTAAAGCAGGACGAAGAAAAATTGAGATTAGGATTCAAAAGCTGTATTTTTAACTATAGAACAACACATATTTGCATGCATGTACATTAGGATGATTCGTAAGACTAACAAATGATTTTGGAATCTGAACATGCACAGTAGCCTAAATTTAACCTTTTTAGATAACAAACTACAAAAAAAATTGGTTCTGATTTAGAGGTCCCATATTTGTGGTTTTTATTGATTTCAAACTGGTTTTACTTTCTCAATATCTTGAAAATGCATGGATATATTAATTTTCTCATGTTTCACATTTATCTCTAAGAATCTGAGATAAGATGTGTCAATTACAAAATACAGTAGGTAAATTAAAAAACTCATTGATTATAAAAAAGTGTGAAACCATGAAGAACTTTTTTTTCTTTGCTTAAAAAAAAGTTTAAAAAATTTGCATCAAATTATTTATTATATGTATTATTATTTCAAGACCCTGATAACAGAAAAAAAATCAAGAAAAAATACACAAATAGGGGAGCTCTAAAGTATATCCAACTTTGATAAGAAATATAGTTTCTAACATATCTATTATGAGTCGTAAATATTTATGTTTGTATATTTTTTTTCTATACTCCATTTTATGTAATTTATTTAATTGTGCGGTTTAGTTAAACATGACAAATGTTTCTTATAATCTGTCCTTGAATATATAAAAAAAAATTTAACCCTGGAGTTTGTTTCCTTTTCCAAAATTGGTTTCGCTTCTTACTCACTCACTTTCTGACCCTTTCAATACATATGGGGTATCGTTTTCATACGAGTTTACAATCACAAGAGCAGTAGTCATATACACTTTAACCTTTTTTACACTTCATTTAAAAAAAAATTTTTAACCATTTTTTCATGGATAACCAAAAAAAACAATCTTTTAAAAAAAGCGACATTTCACACGCGTTTAAATAATCAGAAAGTAAAAATGGTAATTTAAAAAATGCATATTTATGCAAATATTTTGAGAAATTTGAAAATAACAAAAAGTGGAACAGGAACTTTTTATAGAGCGTTTAAAGACAATAACAGTTTTGATCTGTAAACTTTTTTAGATCGAACACCCCGGCAAATAATCATCTTTGCTCCGCGTAAATTAGATTAACTTATTTTAACGACCCGGTCATTTAGAAAACATCATCCTGAAAGCTTGATACAATGAAATACTAAAAATAACCTAAAACCTGTTTTAACGAAGGCATTAAATGCTATTGAAAGATTACAAAATGCTTGGTAAACAAGATTGTAGAAGAGGAAAAAGTGGAATTATATCGATTAAAGAGAGTATAATTAAGTGATTTAATTTTAAAAGAATCTTGCACTCGCTGGAAAATTAAATTTTAATTTGAATGGGTACTATTTAGAGACGCTTTTTATAGTCTCAAATATCGAATAAATGCTTTTATACAAACCTGATTTTATATTCGATTACGATTCATGTGTCACTTATAATTTAGGATTTGCGAAGCGGAATAAAAAAAAAGAAATCCAGATATAATATCCAATATACTCGTGGAATTATAGGTGCGTTTATTCATGAAGTTAAAGCCCATAATAGGATTGAGTTAAAACTTTGCCCTTTGATCAATTTGTTATATCTGACAAAGTAGAAATTACCCTGAAAAATCTGATTTTCTTCCTCTTGCTTCTCCCTATTCATGTCTAAGTGTCGCAGAAATTATGGTAGCGAACACTTAGTCGCAAGACAATCCAATTATTGTAGCAGACGAAGCCGCAGGGAGGAATCCAGAGAGTGCGCTAAATATCTCAGAGACTCGAGTTTTTAATATTTAATTAATTCATCTCCCGCAATTAGACATTTAATACTTTTAAAATTAAACATCACTCTGGTAAATCCAGTTTTCCTGCTATCCGAGGCTCGCAAATTTAAAGCAACTTTTTATAACTCTCCAAGATTGAAAACGCTGTAATTTTAATGAAATAATCACGTAGGACGGATCTTTCGTTACATTTTAGAGTTAGATTTTGTAGTGCAGATGAAACAATTTTCCTGGAAAATAATATTATAATAATATTATAACAAACGTAAGATTTTCCGAGATTTTCGTTCCAACAGGGTAGGAGAGGAATTTTCGGTCTGTGCTCTGAATATTCATACAATATAACTATGTAAAAACATATGCCACACTTGTGTGTTAAATATTCCACGCACATAGTTGCTGCATGCTGTATATTTTCCTAATTTATAGACTCTTTCCTTTTTCAATGTGTTCGTTGAATGTTTTGTGGAACATTTTTTGTACACTATTTTTCTGTGTAAATGGACTGTTATTTAAATCCGCTGTGAGAATTTAAATTTTAGAACAATTGAAAACAAGCTTCAATTTCTTTTAAATTTAATATTTCGAGTTTTCCTACTATACAGATGGATTTTTAAATTGCACCATACCGGAAATACTGACTTTGCTTACGAATAAGTTCTTACATTGATTTTAGCCTCGACCCTCAATTCCTATTAATAAAAAACTAGAAATGTTATGCGTGCGCTAATAGTGTACGCGAAACGTCCCATTGCCAATTAAGAATATACGAATAAAATACAAGATTGCTATGATTCCAGTTTTAAGTTGTACAGTTTGATCACTTCCACAAATATTAATTTGAGATGCCTGGTTGTATTTCTCAGAACATTTTTTTAAAATTTCTTTTAAACGCTTCTAAATTTTTTCAAATTCTATTAACTTTTTTGAATTGTTCCAAATTCTCAGACATATTTGAATTTACCTAAAAATTCTATGAATTATTTTAATTAATTGAATTTGTGGAATTCACTGAATTCTCAGAACTGTCTGAATTCCAAGAACTTAGAAATAATGCAGAGTTCAAGGAATTTCTCAAGAATTGAATGGCTTCTGGATATTCGAGAATTGCAGGAAATTCATACAATCCTAGAGCATTTAAGCAATTGTAAGGAATTTAGAAAATTCCGAATATTCAAGGATACCAGAAAATTTAAGAAATTTAGAATTTCAGGGACTTCAGAGCATGTCGGTAATTCAAGGAATTCTAGAAAATCAAGAAATTTGAAATATTTAAAATATTCAAAGAACTAAGAGAATTCGAAAAATTCAGAATATTCAATGATTTCAAGGAAATAAGGAAAATAAAATATTTTCGAGAATTGAGAAATTCAGAGAATTTAAGGAATTTGTAGAGTTTGAGGAATTCAAAGAATTATGGGATTAAGAATTCAAGGAAATCAGGATAATCGAGGATTTCAGAGAGTTCAGAGAAATTTAGAGCGTTTAAGGATTTCAGAATATTCTAGAAATTCCTAATATTCTAGGAATTCAAAGAAATCAAGGAGTTTAGAAAATTTTCGGAGTTTAGAAAACTCAAGGAATTCAGCTAATTTAAGGAATTCAGACAATTCAAGGATTTCATGTAATTCAGAGAATTTCAGGGATTCCAGAGCGATTAAGAAATTCAAGGAACTTCAGAAATTGGAAATATTTCACGATTTTAGGGAATTCAGAATATTCAAGGATATCATTTAATAAAGAGAAATCACGAATTTGAAAGAATTCAAGGACCCTAGAGATTCTGCCCAATTTGCATTGCTGTAAATATAAAGCTCTTTGTTTACAAAATAATAGAAAACTTTTAATTGTAAAAGCTATATATTTAAAATTTTAATGATATAACATATGATATTGCACTTTTTTTTAGAAATTCAAATTAAAAAACCGGCCCGCTCATTCTCCGATGCGAATGTAGAAAATTGTCATTTTAAACGTTCTAAATTTGAAAGTAGTCCACTTTTCAGTTCTAAAATGGATTAATTTTTAGTTTGAAATGCTTGTTAGCGAAATTATGTAAATTGATAAACCTAAGAATAAAATTTTTTCCGTTTTTATAGCCTTCAAGTCTCTGAAGGTGTTCAATTTTCAGTTTTCCTCATTTACGGGTTGTTTACCATCGAAAACTTCGAATTGGGATTTATTCAATTATTTAAAGTTTCTAACTAAAAAATTGTTTAATTTCAAAAGTTTTTTCAAGCAATTGGGGATATTTACGGTTAAATTAAATTATTTAAAGAATAATTATTTTGTATTATTTTTTCAACTGTAAAATATCATTATTTTCAAACGATATAATTTTGAAAGATTTAGAAATGAACTTGAAGCATTTTCAATGTTACGATACATCCTCTCAATTCAAGCTTGTTTGATTATAAACGATTGGAGTTTGAAATAATTAAATATTGAAAGTATCAATCTGCCAATTGATTAACAAGATTAAACAATTTTAATTTACACTTTTAGAAGATTTAGAACGGGGAAAGTTATACACATTGTATTATATTCGAAATCATTCTGATGATTTTATATAATGAACTAAGAAGGACTCCAAGCATGCTTGAAATTAAACAATTGTAATTTTAATATATTATAACAATTTAACTTTTTTTAGTGTAACTAATATCAGCAGTCAAAAAGATTAAAGGCTTCTTCTTTATTCCAATAATTAATCCCAAATCATTTCACATATTATAAATACAACATTATTTCTTGTCACATTCAATATGTGCATCCAAACTTAAAATAATAAAACGAAGGAATTTAAAATAAAAAACAAAAGCTGCGAATATATGTAGAATCTTATTATCAATTTTAAATCAATAAAGGTTAATGCCACTTTTGAGCATTTCCCTTCATTTCTCGCGGCATCTCATTGCAATAACACGTCGGCTGTCATTTATTGGACAATGTTTGAGGCTTTCCAGGCGACATGTAAATCAGGAGAAAAAGAAAGACTGGAGGATAGAAATTGCCATCCCTGCGGGAATTTTACATTCCCATTCGGTCCTACTTACGCTTTTCTTGGTTAAAGTAATTCCCCTAAAAGGGATATTTAAGGCCTGCTTATTAAAAAATAAATCAAAAAATTTAATTTATGAAAAAACGGCATGGGGGCGAAGACAGGAAAAAATAAAAAGTAGATCTAAGGACTAATTTTCACGGCTTCCCGCCTAGAATGCGCTTTATATGACGTTCGCAAAAGAGAGAACAACACGAGGGACAAAAGGACCAGCGTCGATGAATCGAGTCAAGATATTTAAAAAATTTTTTTCTTTAAATTACTTGCTAGCCATATAAAGCATACCTAATGGCTTTGTATTTTCCTGACGTTGTCAGTCAAGGTGGCCCGAAGAGTGATATCACACTGCGTCGAACCATTTACATATATGTCTGCGGATAAAAGGAAACTTCAATATTCTTAGAAATTACTGGTTACTTCTGAATTACCAGGAGTAACAAATTATTCTCAAAAGGAAAAAGCACCAAATCTACAGGAAATGGATTTTAGTAAAAAATTCGTATTCTAACTTTTTTTTGTAAATTGCAGACCTAATTTTTTTTAAATATTGAAAAATATTTTTTGTAACGCATGCAAGAAATATTCTCTTTTCGAGGCATGCATTGCGTGCGGGAAGTGATTAATTACAAACGCGTGGTAAAAATCAGTTATAAAGACTTATTCTAGCGGTTGCGCTTGCGCTCTTTGAGTCATATTGCTAATTTTTGCTGTTGTGCGTGCGCATTTCGATTCAAAATTACTTTCCATGACTGCCGGAATCATATCCTCACTTTATTATAATTTTACAATTAAGGGACTCATTGTGAGTATTGAATAGTGATTAGGCAAACTCTGATAGTAAAGTAACCATTAATGACTGATAAACCATCAAAAATTCCCAATAAATTACCGAAAAATTCCGAAAATGTTGGAAACTTTTGGATACTTGAACTGTTCTATAATTTAGAATTTTTCCATAAATTTCCGGAAATTTTGGAAATGTAGCAATTTTTAAATGAATTTCCGTAAATTTTGGAATTTCTTCCAAAAACGTTTGGATACCTTATATTTCTGGAAATTTTCGGTAATTTACAAATTCACCAGAAAGTTTCGGTAATTTTTGATAATATTACCATAATTTTCCAAAAATGACCACAAATTTCCGGTAAATTTGTTTCTATTGTTTCTCAAATCGAAAAGTTCCTACGTTTGTTACAAAAAATATCGTGTGCAACAGATGCTGAAAGTACAGTTGGAACTCTTGTGAAGTTTACAGTAGTTGCCATCGGCTCGTCTTGGTTGGTTTCTGGCTAGTTTTCGGCTCACCCCCCCCCCCATCGATTCGCCTCTGGCTCGTAAAGCAAACTTCACACTCGTATGTAACTATTTACTTTCCGCACTTGTAGCACAATATACTATTATTTTACGCTCTATTTGGCAGTACATCCACATTTTAAATTTTATTTCCATTTTATTAGGAATCAAGAATAAAATTTTACTGTTCGAATTCTCGATGGTTCTCCTCAGACGTGCCAACGTTCATGGACGAGGTGCTTTAAAGTTTGGATTTTGTCTACTGCTGAATTGATGACATCCTTGTGGCTTCCGAAAACGAAGCGGAACATTTGGATCATACAAAGAAACTTTTCGATTGTTTTAAGGCCCACGGAGTAGTTATCAACCTAGCTAAATGTAGTTTTGGAGAAAGCGAGGTAAATTCTCAAGTTTTCCTTGTTTCAGCAAAAGTCATTTGGCCCTTGTCCCGCGAAGGACGAAATCATCAAGAATTGGGATTGTCCGGAAACAGTAACGGGACTTCGTCGTTTTCTAGGTGCAAAGAACTTATCGCCATTATATGCTAAATAACTCCCTACAGGGAAACGTCAAAGGGAGGATCTGTAAGGATCTGTAATGATCGATAAGGATCTATCGCCGATGCACTTTCACGAATCGAGGAAGGAGCGGGAGGCTTCGACTTTCCAAGCACTCGCCCAATCACAGGCTCAAGTTGAGGGAATACAGACCACAACTGCAGACCTCGTGTTTGAAGTCGATTCAGAATCGACGTCGGTTAAATAAATTACTAAAATAATGTATGGCATCAGAAGAGTAACACAGGCTTCACTCGAGAATTGGAGTATCAGTAGCATCGTGCGGCATCACCAAGCATCATCGGGCATCTCTGAACTCACCGAGCATCGCTCGGCGTCAGCAGGAATCGAGGC
>JAAAKG020149499.1:0-10039 GCA_010014905.2 Druon quercuslanigerum
CAAAAAGCGACCAGGGGCCTTCCCACTCCTCGAAAAATATTTTATATCCCGTTCTACGATGCGGCGGTTCAATTGTAAGAAAATTCCAGGGCACTGATACGGAAATTCTTCCTAATTGAGTTTTCATTATTACAACAATATGAGGCCTGCTGGCGGGTGCCTGTATTTTATCATCGAAGTTTTTTTAAATTTTGCCGGTAAGTAATATCTATAATATAAACATTATTATAATTTAATTCGTAAATAGAAATTGGGATTAAAGCACTTTAAATGCAAAACCAGCGACCCCGAAAATCCCCGAGTAACGAGTTTCAAGCGAATCTGATGAAATTCTGATGTGATATGGTCAAATGAACCCCTAGAAATGTATGTCATGACGAGCAGAGAACTTTAATAAATAAAAACGCGATTATTATTACAACGAGGACAAACATAACATTTTTTCAATTAAATCTTTCGAAAATGAAAAGGAAATAGACTATTTAAATATTTAATATATTTTACCTTTCATGCTATATTTTGATATTGTAAAAAACGAGAAAACTCTGCTTGTTCAAATTCGAGGAGGCTTACAATTCTTCAATAAACTAAACAGACTAGTTCCTTTTTAATTTAAATCATTTTTTTTAATAAAAAAATACATCTTTTATATTATTAAAGATTTTTGCTGCAATAGCAAAGCAGAACCGTTTAAAACTAAAATTTCAAGATAAGTTAACAATAATTTGCGTTTTAATTTCTTAAAAAAATATATCCAAAAAATATTTATAAGAGTTATGGAATTTTTATGTAAAACTGGAAAATGTTATCACCTTGAGTTTGACTACCTGAAATAACGTCTTCAATTTTTAAAACGTTTGCAAGTGTAATTAATAATTTTAAAAAATGTGGAATAATAATTTATTAGGTGGCAAATTTTCGTACTTGAAATGGGTACTATCTGGCCATCGTTTAAAATATCATTGAAAAGAGTCATGGGCCAGATGTTTTTAATTGATTCGGTAAAAAATCTTCAATGTTTTTAATAAAAAATATTTAAACTTTAAATTTGTTCATAATAATTATTAAAATAGTAGAAAATGCTTGCCTATTTTCTAAGCCTCATAACGTAGAATCAACGGAAACAAATTTCTAGTTCATTATACGAAAAAGAATTTAACCTGTTCAGAGGTTGTTCAAAAAGTACGTTACGAATTTGTGAAGAAGGGGGCTTTACAGGTTTCGTGACTATTTTCAAAGGCATCTGTGAGGTTTTAATGAAAAATGTGAAACCATACATATAAATTTTAACTTTTATGAAAAGTTTTAGCAATTCGTGGAAACATTCAAAACTAGTCGTCTAGTTACGCGCTGCATTTTCGAGCATATTTTTGAGGATGGATTGCAAAAAAACTAAACATGATATTGAGATGCGCTTTTTTGTATTATTTTCGTACATCTTTCTCTAAAAATCGATACATTGTAAATACTTATTTATTGACAATTTTGTCCTAGGGATGACCTTCACCGCGCCTCCATAAAAAAATTGTACCCGACTTTGTGGCAAGCTTTCTCAGGTTTGGCTGGAGGAATCTGAAAATTCAAGGGCTGTAAAAACGTGAAAAATTTTTTTTTCAATCAAGCTTGTGTCAGGGCATAGCAATACCTCTTCTGAACAATTTAAAATTTATAAAGAAACAAAATCTCAAATACTCTAGCCAGGCATTTGCCAACACTTTTGAAAAACACGACTTTTGGGAAAACGTGTTTAAAGATAAGCAATGAAATCAAATACGATTGTCAAAACTTGCAGTTCAATCGGCTATGCTAGGTCCATAAAGCTTTCCTTCCTTGTTCTGCGAGTCACATGAGTGAAACAGGTGACTTGATTTGTTGGGGAATAACATGCACACACACATAGAAACAGGCAAATCTATTGAAAGACAGCGTGAAAGGACAGAAAGTGGCTATGTTTGGCCACCCATATCTCGTGAAAGATTTTATTTTGGATTAAATCCTTTATATGGTGTCATAAAGATTCGAAATATGTAAAAAAAATCGATTTTTTGAAACCGCGTAACTAGAGGACCCCCTTAAGGCTTCCATCAAATTAAATCAAAAACAAAATTTTCTCTTAGAGGCAGAGGGGTAACTTTTATTTGAGACGTCTCCTGGGAGGGCTGGAGGAAGTCTTCAAATAGAGTCTTCAATAGAGAGTCTTCAAATTTTGTAATCAAAATTGTTCCAATAGTCACAAGTTGTTGTCAATTTGCAAATAATTATAGAAAACCGTCATTAGTATAATACAAATAATCATAAATAATTATGAACTGTTGTGTTAAAAATTTGCCTTATTCATTTAAAATTAACCTAACTTTCCATTTGCTTACGAAAATCGTTTAAATAATTACTAATTGTTTTCAAGTTGCAAAGTATCATCACAAAGAGTAGTTCCCTCTTCTCTACAAATTAACGACTTTGATTTACGGAAACAGTTATACATTAAGATCTGTTTACTTTTTATCAAAAAATATTTAGTAAAAGTTAAAACACACTTAATTAAACCTTATCTTGCTTCATTTAAAAAATAATAAAACTGCTTTTCCTTAGTTAATATTACACAGAATGAAATAAATTATAGTTTTCAACAGTAATTTCATCCATTTAGTTTAGATGAAACTATTATTCTGAGTCTTTATTTATTTCATAACTTCTTTATAACATTCTGCTGTTAAATCCCTGAACGTATTTTTTATTTTTGCACATAACGTATAATCTATAGGGAAATTCAAATATATATATTATTGCTAACTTATTCTGAAAATCTGGGCCAAATCCGGGCTGAGACAGCATAACCATACTGACCTGGCTTTGCTCTTTCTATAAATTCAATTAGCTTTTGTTTAAACTTATAGAAATGGAGAACTTGGTTTCACTCAAAGAATATTTTCTTTTAATTTTGAGAAAACTTTTCTGATTTTCCTATCAGTTTAATACCCACAATCATGCGGCATGACACAGAAAATTAAACTCTTATTTGCGAAAAAGTAGCGTCAAAACTTGCTGAAACAAAATTATACTACTGTTTGGTCATTTTAAGCAATCCGAACATTGAGAGTAATTAACATGGTGTCCAGGTTTGACATTGATCATGAAAGTTATGGCAGATGAAATTCATAATAATTTTACAAGAAAACAAGATAAAAAAATTAATATATTTTGAATAATTAATCAACTGTCAGTAAAAATTAAATGCAGTTTACACATCTGCAAGTTTTTTTGATGACCTTAATATTACCGCGCTTCAAAATTTGTTTTGATAGCTGGAGCCTCGGCAGAGATAACGTTGGATAAGCTAACATGCTTTCATTTTTAGTGTAGAGTGTTGTTGTTGTCGCCATACACGGAAACAAATAATATAAACTGCCTACCAATACCAGCAGATGACTTTACTGAGTGACGAAACATAACATAAATAAAAAAATGTATTTCTTTTTGACACCTTATGGCATGAACATTTTGTTTTTTTAAATTTATGACAATTTTTCTTTTATAAATTAAGACATTTTCGGTGTCTAACTTCAAACTATGGTATGAAATTAAAGTCAAATGATATTTCGACATATCAATTCCATATAGCTGCAAGGCTCGTTTAAGCTGCAATCGCTGCAAAAAAAGCTACTGAAAAAGCTGCACAACTAGTACCATTCTCTCCCCTCTTCGTTCTTCTCTTCCTATTCTTCGCAATTCCTGAATCTCTACTTTTGCATCAATCCTTTTTAGTACTCCTTCCACTCCCTCTTTCATCTTCTTCCTCTCTAATCTTATCCCCTTTATCACTACGTTTCTTTTTCTTTCTTCCCTCTCTTTTTTTCCATTCTTTGTTCTATTTTTCTTAGTCTTTCCTTCTCCGTATTCCCATTCACGTCCCCACCAAGATTCGTGTTCGAGCTTTCTATCTTTCTAATTCTACCTTGCATGTAGACTTTTTATTATTATCCTCCTGCTTCTCTAGCTGTTGTTTTAATGGCTGCATCCTCTTTTCTAACTTTTCCCTAACATCTTCCCATTTTTGCATTTCTTTCCTAAGTTCAGCCATTTCCCTCCTAATTTCTTTCCTTAATGCCTCTCCCCTTTTCCCCTGCCTTTCTTCATAAATTTCCATTACTTCCACCATGACTTCGCGAATTTATTTTTTTCTTTCCTCTTTCCTCTGTTCTTCGGATTCGTCACCGTTTCCTTCAGCCCTCTTACTATTCTCACCCTTCTCTACCAAACTCTGCTTTTCCGGCGGTGATCTGAACATTTTTGGATATTTCAAGTTTGAACCTAAATCGTCCTTCTCTTCACTACTTTCCTTCTCCCCTCTCTTCCTTTTGATGGAAGCCTTAATCGATTCTACGATTTTCGCTCTTAATCTCTCCTTTTCAATAGTTTTTTTGTACTTCCCCCTTGCCTTCCTTTCTTTGATCTCTTTCTGTGTAGCAAACACTTCCTGCTCTAAATTCGATTTTTTCCCGATGTTATAATATTTGCTATCCATGAATCCAATTTCAAATTCAAACTTTCTCGCTTTCTATACTACCCTGCCTCTATCGTTGCGTTCTGGTACCTGTCTTGTCTTTCTCCATCTCTACCCAGCCCTGCTACTACTAACCCGATCAACCCAGTCCTCCCAACCTAAACTCACCTTTCACACAAATAAACAATTCGTCCTACCTTACACTTTGATGTCAGAAACAAAAGTCCTTAGTGTTTATCTTGAGTAATTATTGTCGATTAAAAAAATTTGATAAGGATAATTTGTCGGCCGCGTCAAGCTGAATACGAAAGTATATTTTGGTTTGCGTTTTGGTCAACATTTTTATTTGTCGATAGATCAATCACCTTAGTTTCAAATATTTTTAATATTGTCAACAATATATTAATTTCAATAATTTTGAATGATTTTAGAATTTTTTTTAATTAACAAGATTTGTAATATTTTTAAACATTTTAAAGTTTATTTAAAATTTTTAAGGTTTCAAATTTTTTAAATCAAGCAATTTTCTTTTTTAATATTTAATAATTAAAAACGTTTCTAAATATTTAAAAATTACTAAATTTAAAAAAAATTTAAGTTTAAAAAATCAAGAATTTCAAAGAATTTTAGCATCTTTAAAATTTAAATCTTTTTTAAATTTAAAAAAATAAATTATGAATGACAAGAGATTTACCAAAATTATAAAGATTTCAAAAACTTTCCATATTTATCAAACTTTTAATGAAGGTCAAAATTGTCAAAGAATTTCAAAACTTAAAAGTTTCAAAGAATTAGAAAAATTTCAGAATTTTTAAGATTCAAAAATTTCGAATCATTTAAAAACTTATAGAGATTGTCTCAAATTTTTAGTAATTTAAAGGTTTTTTTTTAATTATTATAGTTTTGTACACATTCTTCTAAAATCCTTTTAATTTTCCTTCCCTTTTCCTTTCTTATTAATTTTAAAATTACGATAATTGTCTGATTCTTAGATACTTTTAATTTTTAATAAATTTAGACAGCATATAGAAAATTTTTACATTTTAAAGAATTTTCATGAACAAATAGAAATATTTAGTTGATGAGTTTCGAAAATTTCCGAGAATTTTGACAACAAACATTTTCATTGAATAACTTTTAAACATTAATAATTATTATACATATATAACCTCTAAATTATTGTTCACAATCAGAAAGCTAAGACGAAAAATTCAAAAAAGAATTTAATTTGTACTTTTATTAATCTTTTAAATTGATAAATGATTTTTTTTATTCAAAAGCTTGATACTCTGAAAAATGACCATTAATAATTATCCTAAAGTGCGATATATTAATTGTGAAAACATGGTTTGCTGAAAAAACCATTCATAATAATAAATTCTGGATTAAAGCAACTAATACTATGTCTATACTTGTTGTCCACAAAAAAAGTAAGTAAAAGTAAAGTAAAAGTACATACTATGCCCATACTATTTTTAACCTTTTTTACGCATTTTCAAAAACATTATATACATAATATTCTAATATATCGACTGTTGCAAATATCTAAAATACTGAAAAAATGTTAAACATTTACTACTCAAGAATCGCTCCTAAAATCGAAAATGTTTATAACGATTTTACACCAGTATATAACAGTTTAATGAAAAAACGCCAATGAGATTTTCTTCTTGATTTTTTCGTAGAATCGATTGGTATAATCATTCAAAAAAAATTAAATTTTTGAAAATTTCTAATGATTTGTAAAAGTTTTACACGATCAAATTGGAGTCTGAAGAAAAAACATTATAATGGGTTTTTCCCCACTTTTTTCGTAGAATCGATTGGCACAATTGTTTTTTTAAAAAATAAAATTTTCGACAATTTGTTTAAATAATTTTTTGTGAACAATTACAAATCGCAAAAGGAAAAACAAGTCAACTAAATATTTCTATTTTGTTCATGAAACTTCAACTTTTAACCCAATCGAGCTGATTTTATAAAATTTCTGTTGAGAAATAGTAAAAATTAGAAAATTAACACCCCCATCCCCCGTCCCCAAATAAAGGGTTGAAACCCTTTTACACAAAAACTGTGGTCATAGAGACGGATTTTCTAAAGAAAGATTTTGACAGAAATTTTATTAAAAACCTCTAAATAGTTCATGAGATATTGAAAAAAACTGTTTATAGGGGTGAACTTTTAGGGCAATTTTCACCCCTTAAATCTACAAATTAGCACTTAAAAAAATACGTGTCTAATATTTTTGAAATTACTACAACATATCGCAAGATGAAAGAAATCGGTTAGGTACACCTCGGTAACTTTCCTTTTAGTTATCTAAGGCCCCAATGTAATTTCTGTTGTTAAGTTAACTGTAAGGAAGTAGTTAAAGTGATTGAGGTTAAAAGTGGATTAAGTTAATTTTCTTAGTTAATTAAAGCAATTCTTCTGTTTTTTCACCTCATATTTTCATTAAAATTCCAATTAATTTTCTTAATTCCCTAAAGCCCCGATGTAATTTTCGTAATTGAGTGGACGGCAAGAAAGTAGTTAAAGTGAACAAAGTCATTCTTATTGATTTTCTTAGCACATTTGAATAACTTGAATACTCCTTTATGAAATGTTTTTTAGTCAATATTAACATTTCTTTGTTTTATGTCCAAAAATAATTTACGTGGTAAACTATTTTAGAAATAAACTATAAATATTTGTAGGTAAATGAGGATATTCCGAATGTAAAACAAATCTTATGTCAGAAAGTAAAAAATGTTTATTTGAAATAGTCGATACAAAAAACAAAAGGGCAGTGAATTCAACTATTTATTGTTTATTTAAGTTTGGTAAAATGCGATAGTTGCCTGTATGTTTTATTATTGCAGTATTTGTTTAAAGTTAAAAAAATCTTATATATCAGTATATGTATATACATAGATTTTTTAGGGAAACTTGAACAAAAAAAAAGTTCCTACCCTCCTGCAAGTCTTATTATACAATCACAGGGTACCAAATAAGAAATATGAGTGAAAAAATTATATAATTACTCAGGGTAATGAAAATTACATGTACGTTAGCTTTATATTGAGAAATTGAAATCACAATCTTATGAGTAAAATATTAAAGAAATTTCGATGTGGATGATTGTCAAATTACAGGCAATCTTAAAGTCCCAGTTATATAATATTAAAATATAAAATATGACTTATTTTATTTTTATTTAATAAATACTCATTACGATCCTCTAAAAAATATTTAGTTCGTCTTTCTAAATTTCTGTTCCTATTTACTTAAATTTAATATTAGAACACCTCAAACGTCATTAGGTGTCCGAACCTCACTTTAAACAAGAAAATACGAATTTTCTGCTTTGTTTTGTAATTTAGCCAAAAAAACATCTAATATTATAACTTTTTAAACTTTAGAGGAACAAAACTTTAATTTATGCAAATTTTTCAAGGAAAACAATAATATTGTATGAGCCCTAAAGTCTGTCCCTGAATTTTCGTCATTTTAATCGTCATTTGCGTGAGCCCAGTTTTCTGGTAAAATATTTTTAGTTATAGTTGAGTAATAAACATTGAACTATTAAGCGTGCCCGTAAACAGAAAATGCTATAAAAATTAACTTAAAATATAAACATATTTTTATGTAAATCGGATAATAAAACTCAAAAGTACATTTCGACAGGAAAATCGTCATCAGAGATATTGCTTAAAACAGTTTTTGATTAAAAAACTATATATAAACCATTTCTTCACCTGCTCGGCAGGCTTCCATTTACTGCCAAAGCGTTTATTTGTGATTAGAATGTATTTTTTTTTTTATAATAAAAAAGGATAAACTTCATCGTTTTTCTGTCGTAATGCGTTTGATGTAATGATACCGCGTGTATCTGCACATGCGCGAGGATGAGGTGGGCGGATTTGTTAATTATTCCTTAACCTCCGTTTTCAAATAGGGATCAAATGTCCAGAATGTGCAATATTTATTCTATTTATTTGCATAAATAAATAGAATTATTTTAAAAGGAAAAACCACTGCAATCAGTATTAGAAAAGTTTAAAGTAGGTATTATTATTATAATTGTTAGAAATTTGAAGCTCTATTGAAAGTATTGTCGAGAAAATCCGCAATGATTTCCTCGATTTTCAATTTCCTTGAGGAAAACAGCGAGTCATTCAATTATACCTCTCGATTTTCCCCGTGTACAAAATTAACTATTCAAGGCCAGAATAGACTATTCTTGACGTTGAAAATGATTTCAGGACTGCCTGGATGAAGAGAAAAAATTCTCTTTCTAAAATTTACATTTTTCGATATTGGTAATTTTAAAGAAACTTTTTTTTTTTTTTGAAAATCCGTTTTCTTTTGGCAAATCAAACTTTTTAAAATTTAAAAATGAATTCATCGACACATCTTTTTCAGAATTCATCTTTTTTATTTAATTTGACCTATTTTTTTATTTAATCCGAAAACTAAATTTTTCGTTGAAAATTAATCTTTTTTATGTGTAAATTCAATTACTCGGTTAAAAGTCGAACTTATTTTTTTAAGTTTATTATTTTTGTAAAAGATTCATCATTCTAGTTAAAAATTCTTCTATTTGGTTGAAATTTAATTACGTTGTATAAAACTTAACTGTTTTGTTGAACATTCGTATTTTTTGATAGAAAACTCCTTCTTTTGCATTAAAAATTAAAGTGCTTTCTAAAAATTAGTCTTTTTTCCCTTAAAATGTTTGTTTTAATTCAACTAGTTTAAATTCAGAAAGAAAGTTTTCTTTATATATTATTAGTTTTTAGTTGTTGATCAGTGACGTAAAATATATGAAGATCTAATGATTTTTTTTGTTGATCTACTGATTTCTCAGTTTTATTTTGTAAATAAATATTTTTAAATAAAACTAAAAGATCAGTAGATGAACAAAAAACTCTTTACATCTTCATTTATCTTCATTATATATTTTTAAAAATTCATCGTTTTGGTTTAATTCGAATTTTTGATTAAAAATTAAAATCTTTTCTTAGTTGTAATATCGACTATTATCTTTTCATTGAGAATAAATCGTGTTTCTTTATAAATTAATTACTTAGTTTAAAGTTTATCTCATATGTTAAAAGTTTTTCTTTGTCTGTTAAAAATTGTCATTTTAAAAAAAATTTTCACGTTGAACGTGGTGGGACGCTGGCGCAATTTTTCAGAAGTAATAATATTTTTGAAGTTGATCATAAATATCCGTGATTGAATTTTTAACGAAATAGTTGAATTTTCAATTCCAACAAAATCCTTTTTTTAGAAGTCTGTGGAATTTTTCCTTTACAAAGATGAATTTTCAATAAACAAGGTTTTTTTAACAAATCACTTACATCTTTTCGATATAATCATACTTTAATTAAAAATATATGAAATTTTAATTAAAAAACATTGATATTCAAGAAAAAATATTATACTTTGTAAAATAACAGACTTACACAACAGATTGAACAACTATTATTATTATTACACCATTAAGCCGTTTCCCTTTCGGGGTAGGCGTGACTCACTCGGTAGGGAGGGGAG
>JAAAKG020149500.1:0-31767 GCA_010014905.2 Druon quercuslanigerum
ATAACGTTGTACATCCTCTTGTAACAAGATCTTCCACCAGGAAAGATTTAATAATAATTTTAAACACAATAAATAAATATGTATATATATATATATATCAATTGAATCCTGTTAGCTCTCCAGTTTTTATTTTCAAAAATGCAAGTTAAATGCTCATAGTTAGAACAATAAGCGGTGTAATATGTTGCATCATTTGATTTTCGAGAGAGTGACTTTTGACACAGTAGACACGAATAAAATTAATGTGCGTGTACTGGATTTAACTGAAGCAAGAACCTACATTTCTGATTGCGAAAACCCGCAATCTGATATTACACAATGAAGTGATAGGTGTGGTCAAAAAAATCAAGAAAGGTAACAAAAGTCTTGATCCAACAATCATTCGTGGGTGTACTGCTACCATACATTTGTCTCTTATTCCAGTTCTGCCAGCTGTCACTTCAATCAATTTACAGCCTTTTATTTTATACATAAAATAACCTTCTACAACATTTTGATATTATTAAAAAAGATTGATTGGTAACCTAGAAGTAAAACAAGAAACTACAAAATCATTTTTGTAACAGCGATATATTTTTTTATTTTTTATTTTTTTTTCATAGTTTGTTATTTCAGATTTAAAAAATTTATAACTATGGAAAAGTGGCGACGCACAGTAGTTCAGAATATAAATTTACTGCAGATCATTAAATTTTTAAGAGAAATTTGGTTTCCGATTTGTTGATTTTTTTCACAGCGCAACAATATCTAAACAAATAAAATGAAAAAATTGACCATTTCAGCTTTCTGAATTTTTATCTCAAGAAAAAATAAAGAAAGAGGCGCACTATTAGCTGAAACTATTGCGTCTGCTCTGAAAGAAAAGAAGAATTTATAATAATTTACTTTCTTATTATAAAATAGTTACAAACGAATTAAGCAGCTAAATTCAAAATCAATTATTTATATGAAAAACACTCAGAAATATTAAAAGTGAATAATAATGGAATTTCCAAAATAAATGAAATATAAAGCTGTAAGTAGGTGTAATGTAAATTATATTTTTAATTTCTAATAAGCAGTTTATTATTTTCCACTGCAAAAACATTTTTCTTACACAAACAACTTGCTCATTATTTAATTTTTCTATTATGAAAATTACAATATAAATAGGAAAAAGTATATGTACTAATTTAAAGAATTTGCAGAGCTGTCATTGATGCGAAAGGTGGCTACTTCGGGGAGTCCCGTGTATAAAAAGTTACTTTCTTGAAATGAATCAGAATATTATATTAAATTAAATTATTAAACCTTTTAGACTGTTTTTCATATAAAAAATTTATTTAAATGTTTGATATAACTTTTATCCGTTTTTTTTTAATGAGAAGTTGCTGGTCTCGTTAGTGAATTATACTTGCAATTAGTACATATATTTTTTCCTATATATTTTGTAACTTTGATCTTCGAAAAATTAAATCATGAGCGATTTTCATTACACCTACGCACTGTTTTATATTTAATTTATTCTGGAAATTCCATTATTATTCACTTTTAATATTTTTAACTTTTTTCATATAAATAATTTATTTAGAATTCAGCTGTTTATTTCGTTTGAAAAATAGTTTACACTCGTAACAATATATCTACATTTTTATCAATATTCTAGTTGATAAAAGTTTAAAAAAAAACTGTTCATCATTTTTTTATTCTTTAATATGGGGATAATTCTAAATCAAAATAATTGTGAAAAATTAAAAAAAGCAATAAATAATTTTAAAACTTTACAATAATTTGAAATAAAAATTACTGATGAGCAGAATAAAAAGTATAAGAGAGCCCCAATCAAGCACCACCTTTGTGCGTGGCCTATTCGGTCCTGCCTCAACGAAGGAGGCGAGCAGCAGACCGGCCGTGAACCGTGATCGTCGATTAAAACTCAACTCAGATACGACTGAACATTTTTGATCGTATCTCGGGAACCAATAGAGATTTTTAAAGTTTCTGTGGCTTAAATGAAAGATAAGATTTCAGGCTCTATGTCGTATAATTTTCAGATTTTTGCAACATTTTTTCTAGGTCATGCTAAAAGTTGAAGTCGAGGTACAAAATTGTAGAAAATCTAGAATTTTTTTAAACTTATCACGTGCTGTATTCTCTTCAGCAGATAAAAAAATCTGTTTTGCATTAATAAATGATGGAATTTCATAGGCTTTCCAACTGTTTTTTTTTTATAATGCCATATCATTTTTTGTCGTTGAGTTATCGTGGTTCAAAGCCAGCAGTGATTTTTAATAGTGCTTGCATCAATCGCTCTCATAATTTCCGACGGTAGTGTAATTATTATATACATATATGCAAAAACAATGAAATATTAGAGTAGTTTTTTTTTATTACTATTGAAATTTTTATAAAGAAATTCTGAATAAATGAATTTTACTCATAGCTAAATTGATTTTTATGACCAAAAGTGATATACATTCTTATTAGTAATTTCGTTAAGCGAATGTCCCAACCCGTTGTTTCCTTGTAGAAAAAAATTATAATTTTTATAATATTGTGGAATGTCTTTTCTTGCAATGTTTAATCGACGAAACTACTTCAACAATATTTGATATGATTATTATCAACATTTTTTTAAACAAAAACTAAAATTTATAATTTTGGCATACAAAAGAGACCTTTTTTACTCACATTATCTGACCTTAAACTAACAGTGGTTCGAAAACTGTATATGAGGTAATAAATAAAAATTTGCATTATCTATAATAAAAATTTATTTAAAAAATGTCACAATTTTCCGTTTGCTGATAGAAAAGCGTACTTTTTACTTTAAGGATGTACACTACGTACAATCAATCTCAAAAGTTCCCTAGCTTTAAAATTATTTATAAAATCGACAAAAAAGATGTATTATTATTTTTTTATAAATATTCATAGAGGATTCTAAGCACACTTTAGAACAAAACAATTTTGGTTAAAATTGTTTATTTAACAGTATTTAATAAAATATTTAGTTTTTTCTTTCTTCTTAGGGAAAAGTTACAATTTTTATTTGATCCTAATGATAAAGGTCTCATTTTATTCTTCGAAGGATTTTCTAAATTTCCAGTTGTGTGGATTTTATTTTTCAAAAATAATTGAGAAATCATGCAGTTATTGTTATTCAAAACAATCATAGTTTAACCTTTATTATTTTCATAGTAACCTTTCCCTAATGAGAAAGCAAAATCTAAAACTTTAAATAACTACTATTAAATAAACAATTTTAACCTGAATTATTTTTTCTAAAGTACACTTAGAAGCTTCCGTCCAGATTTCCGGAAATCAATAATAGATTTATTTTTTTGATTTTATAAATCATTGTAAAGATTGGCGACTTTTGAGATTGATTGTACGTAGTACAATCAATCCTTTAATAAAAAAATCATTAACAAGTTTTGTGATAAACTTAATTGTGATATCAAATAAATATATTGATCAGCGATTGATTTATCCGTTTGTTATAAATAATTTTGTGGGCAGAATCTATATGCTTATTATTTTTTATAGAAAGAAGACCTGCAAAGGGTATGATATTTATAATAATATTATGATTAATATAAAATACATTTGGATTGTTCTATTAGTTTTTTAAATTCTTGATCAAGTTCGATCTGTATCAAATAGAAATTACCAAAAAAAATTTTGTACGATTAAACAGCGGATTGTGACATTTTTTTAAAAACATTGTTATTAAAATTTAGGTAAATTGCTATTTATTGTCTCATATTTAACTTTAAAATAATGTTTAGTTTATAGTGGTACTCAACTTTTGTATGTAAAAATGATAAATATTAGTTATTGTTTAAAAAATGTTGATAACAATTACAAACATTATTTTCTAATAAATTTTGTTGTTTGATAATAGCCTGAAATTTCATTAAAATAATAATAAAAAAAGAATGTTTTCTATGAGGAAACTGGTGGTTGGAACATTTTTTAACGTAATTATTATTAAAAATATATAATATTAATTTTTGATCAAGCTCGAAATATGTAAGTACTTTGAAGACAGTCAATTACTTTTGATCAGAAAAATTGATTTATCTATGAGAAAAACTCATTTATTGAGAATTCGATTATAAAACCGCTAATTAGAAAAGTAATGGTTAATTTATGATGATTTTTCGTCACAAATTATGACACTTATAAATAATTCTAGCAGCTAGTGTGCATGGAAATTTTTTTCTTAGAAAAAGCACTAGTAAGTATCTATTTATAAAAATTTTTTTATAATAATTAGGTTAAATATTATTATAAGTATTAATATTCTTTGAGTGCGGGTGCGATAATTCCGGCTATAAGCGAGTTTTTTTCTGCATTTTTTCGAAAGGTAAAAATTCATGAAGATGAAAACGACGACTTTGTTACTTTATTTATTTACGCTCTACAAAAAAATAACAAATCACGAACAGCAGTTCTTTTACAAATTTAGTTGCAAGCGTTAGAAAATACGACCTTTGGGTAATTATGAACAATAAATTCTTATTTTAGAAATAATTATTTAATTAATTTCAGGATATAATAAATGTTCAAGATTTATAGAGTAAACAGTTGTTAAAACAAAATAAAATTATTTAAATCATTGTCAAGTATGTTGAACAAGAGATTTTACTCTTGAAATTCATAAATTCAAAATTATCATTGATATAAAAAAAAAAGCTTTTCACAATTTACAGGTGGAAGAATTTCAGCATTTTTTTTAATCTTCTGGGTACGATACAAGGAGGTTGAGGAAGTCAAAATTACAAGTTTTTAGGTGAAATTTATTTGTTGAAAAATTCTTAAGAAGTGGCTTAACTTTCATTTAATTCTTTTTTCTATTTTTTCGAAAACTAAGCTTTTCCCATTTAAAAGTTCTTGTTGATTTTTGGATCTCAGAAGCACATAATAATTATGACTAGTAAAAAAAATATATTTCAAATTTTTTCGGGAAAACCAGCAAATCGGTCACCAAAAATCGATTTTTCGAACCACCTTATTTCATAATAGTACAATTATTTCAAACTATTAGACATCAAAAGTATTTAAAGATTTTAAATACCTTGATTAACTAATATGAAAAGTAGTTAATAATAATAAATATTTTTTTAGCAATGCATATTTTATTCATAAAAAATAACCAATGCAAAGATACAAATGTGTATTAAGTTATACAAATAAAATTTTTATCACTAATTATTAACCGTAGAAATTTTTTGCACTTCAATTTTACTTTTGAGCACGAAACCAAATAATCATTGCTTGCTTGAGCAGTTAAAATTATACTGTCACCACTTGGAACACTTTTTCCCTCTTTACTGCATTATTTGTGATTTATGGAATTTATTGCCAAAATTTATTCTCCTTTCTTATGAATTTTCATATCAGATAAGTGACCCTCTTGAAAATTCCTATACAGAATCCTGTATGAAATCTCACATAGGAACTTTGCAAGAACCTGTACATGATCTTATGAGGGTTCCTATGTGGGTTCTGACGTACGACTCCTTCAAGGAAAAATTACTAGAATCTTATGTAGGTTCCTGTACAGTTTCCTGGTCATCGTCAAATAGCTGACATAGGATCTTACCTTGGCACCCAGGTAACGCACATGCACTCCTGGTTTATGTTTATGTTTAGAAACTGTAGAGTTAGCAGTTCGAGGGTTCGAATCTTCAGATTTGTGCAAATTTATAAATAAAATAAATATAAATTAAATCACACAAATACAATTTTTCCCTGCACAGGTTTCTGTGCAGGAACCTTTGTGATATCCTGTCTCTAAAGTATCTTGGTATGATCCTACGTCAGCAATTTCACGATGATCAGGAAACTATACAGGAACCTACATAAGATCCTTGTCACTTTTCGTTGAAGAAGTCATACTTTAGAACCCGCATAGGAACCCTCACAGGATCATGTACAGGTTCTTGCAAAGATCCTATGTAGGATTCTATACAGGATTCTATATAGGAATATTCAACAGGGGAGGTTATATAGAAGCACTTCATATTGTTTCTGCAGGAAAAACTGTATTCTCTATTGTTGTACTTTCGTTGTCGGTTACGCAACTGGAAGTCCAAAAAAGGAACATCGTTTATTTTTTATTGTACTGTTGTTGCAAACACTAAGACTACCGTAATGTGGCATTTTCATTAAAATCGGTTGCAATGAAACTTGTATAGGAAACATTTTTAACCGTCAGAGAAGCAGCATTGTAGAAAGTAAACTTCTCGTTGGAAAACCCGAGCTTCTTCCCCGAAGCGACAGAGTGCGCTAGCGTCCAGTTGACGGTCACCTTCCACTCTCTTTACTATAACCATTTTGTTTTTTAATTTAAGATAGAAAATTTAAAAACTTTTTTCGCATACACATTATTAATAAAAGTTCATAGTTTACCAGTAAAATATAGTAAAAGAGTAAGTTGTTCATTTTGAAGAGAAAAAAATTAATATTTTAATTACTAGTCCCTTTTTCTTGCGTACTTCTGAATTTTACACACATAACATTATGGTCTACTGAAAAAATTCAAAGTACGTATATTTGTAACATTCTCTATATTTGTCTACCAAATAGTAGGATTTTTAACTTATAAAAATAAATTTTTTAATAAAAGTGAAATAAAATTGAAGAATCCTAAATGAGATTAAAATCAAATTTAAAATCCTAATTAACGTCCAATAATCAAGTTAATGAGCAGAATTTCCTAAAAATAAAATCAAGATTCCAACGACCAAATTTGGACAATCAGCATAAAATGTTCCCATCCCAATCTGAAAATAATCAAAAATCCTCTTTTTCCTTAAAAAAGAAAAGAAAAAGAAATAAAAAAAAAGAGGAAAGAAAAAATGAGAAGGCAACCATCCAAATCCCCTTCCTTCTCTCTTTTAAAAAAATTCTAATCTATAAATTTTTTTTCTCTCTTTCTTTCGTCTTTTTTTTATCAAACCACAAAAAAAACATTTTTAAATGTAATCACCAACGTTTCGGCACTCATAAGTGCCGAAGGATTTATGGATGCTTGCCTTCTTATTTTTTCTTTCCTCTTTTTTGTTTATTTCTTTTTCTTTTCTTTTTAAGGGAAAAAGAGGATTTTTGATTATTTTCAGATTGGGATGGCAACATTTTATGCTGATTGTCCAAATTTGGTCGTTTGAATCTTGATTTTATTTTCAGGAAATTCTGCTCATTAACTTGATTATTGGACTTTAATTAGAATTTTAAATTTGATTTTAATCTCATGTAGTATTCTTCAATTTTATTTCATTGTTGCTTAAAAATTTATTTTTATAAGTTAAAAATTCTACTATTTGGTATACAAAAATAGAGAATGTAATTTTTTGTAATCTTTTTCTTTTCTTTTTCTTTTCTTTTTTAGGGAAGAAGAGGATTTTTTATTTTTTTCAGATTGGAATAGGAACATTTTATGCTGATTGTCCAAATTTGGTCGTTGGATTCTTAATTTTATTTTCAGGAAATTCTGCTCATTAAAAATGAAAAAATTCAATTTTCGCTTAATGAAAACGATTTTTCAAAAAAACTGTTTATTTTTCAAACTGAAAAAATGTAGTGTCAACCTTAAACTGTAATAGTAAAATTTTCAGATAAAAAAATTGAATTTTCAACAATATAGTTCAATGTGCAACAAAAAAGAGAATTTCCAACACAATAAGAAAGAAATTGAAACCAATAACGGAACAATTCAATTTTCTATTTAAAAATTAATTTATAATCCAAAAAAAGCTAAATTTTCAATAAATTATTTTAATTTTTAACTAAAGTAATGAATCTTTCACCATAAAAATTACTTTTTAACCAATTAGTATAATTTAAATATTCCAGTAATCGTTACTGTCCCAGAAATCGTGGAATTTTAATATATTATTTTAAAAATATGTTAAAAGTAACATTTAATGATAAAACTCCATTTTTTAGCACTTTGTTATACGAAATAAAAATTAAATTCATTCAAATTAAATAAAAAGCAACTTTAAACCAAAAAAGATAACTTTTCAACAAAAAATTGAATAGTTGATATTCCAAAAAGATGAGCTTAAAATAAAACATTCTTAATCCTTCAGTTCAAAAATTAATTTTTAACAACCAAAATTTAGATCACAAATTAAGCAGTTCAATTTTAATCGAAAGAAATTAATATGCAACTGAAAAACAATTGTGAACAAAACTTTTTACATTTCGATTTTCAGTTGGAAAAAGAATTTTGAACCAAAAAAAGGAGGTTTAAAAAAAATTCTTGAATTTTTAACCAAAAATAATGAATTTTTAGCCAAAAACCTGAATTTTCAAAGAAGAAGATTAATTTTCGACTAAAAAGTTGAATTTTCAACTAAACAATTAATTTTTAGCCCAACAAATTTTTTCCTACTAAGTGGTTAAATTTTTGTTTAAAAGTTAAATTTGTAAGAGAAAAATAATAATATTTTTTTAAAAGTCAACTTTTAAGTAAGAGTTGAATTTTCAAGTGTATAGATCAATTTTTAATAAAAGAAAAACGAATTTTTTTGAACTAGTTAAATTTTTAACGGAAAAATGATTTTTCAATCAAAAATATTAATTATTTAGCAAGAAGATTAATTTTGAAATAAAAGAAATTAAGTTTTTATCTGAAGAATTGATTTTCGCCAAAAATTTTTATTTTATTTTATTATTTTATTTACCCAAGAGATGAATCTTCAACAAGCAAAATGAAATGCTATAGTTTATATTTAAAAAAAATATTTTAAATAAAAACCCGTTGAATTCTATCATTAAGGGCGAATTTTCAACAAACTGTGTAATTTTCCAAATAATTAAAATTAAGTTCTACAGTAGAAGTCTCAAAATCCCTCGGAGAGGGGAAAAAAATAAAAAAAGGAAAAAGTAAAAAATACTAAAAAAATACTAAAATACTAAAAGTAAAAAAATTAAGTAAAAAAAATAAATAAAATACCTTTTATATTTTTTAAAAGTATTTTTTCCAAATCTTTGTTCACATAAAAAAGATATTCTATCATTTTTAATGCAAGTTGAGTCATTTTTTATGAAGAAATTTTCTTTTATGAATAGTGATTTTCTTTATTTTTCTCGGAAGCGTTACAAGATATAATTAATGAGTAAAAAATTTTGTTGTAGAAATTTTGTAACGGTGCAATTAAATTATTTTCTTAATATTTTTTCGTACCTTTATTTTTTATCAAGAAAAATATGAACATTAAATTTAAAAAAAAACGCCAAAATTCAAATACGCATAACTTCGAGAATTTTTTCTTTCACAAATCAAAAAAATACGTATCGCCTAATTTTCTTGAAAAAAAACCATATATTCTGTCCCCGAGGGATTTTGCGACTCTATTTTACGATTGAAATATACATAAAAAATACATAAAAATATACATAAAAAAATTGTTCTTCAATAATTTTTATAAAAAAAGCTATCTTTCATACCTATATTAAATTTTAATTGTCGCAGTAAAATAAAATAATAAAAATAAAATTTGTACATTTTCCAATTAAAAATGCCATTAATTCAATTAATTCGATATGATAGGTAATAAAAATCTTCGGAGAGACAAGGAACATTATTTTACAAAACAAAGCTTTATTGAAATCATTACAGCAATATCATTCTGGCAACACTTTTAAATTCGCTACAACTCGTAACTTTATCTTAAGATACTTCTTATTAATTAAACACTCTTATACTACGAAATTCCATACATGCAGTCGCATCATTATCATTCAATAATTCTTCTTTGTTACAAAATATTGATGTTCTTTGTATAGAAGAAAGCCCACAAATCTTGCAAGCACCAAGAGATTTTCTATCAACAAATTAATTCGATAAAAAATATTCTCTGGTATATCTTCACTAAATAAAAATGCACTTTATGCAGCACCAATTATTGTCAGCTTGTATAAAAACTTATTTTCTAGATATGATCCAGTCTGTGCCAGATTTGTAGACTAACTTGTACATTTTTACACGCTTGTCGCACTTTCAATAACATTTTTTTATATTTGCCAATATTTAAAACTATCCTGATTCATCAAAGAATATTTTTACATTTGCGCCTATTGTCCTTGGTCCACGTGTGAATTCAAGATTCACCATAGGGACCGTAATTAAATTACGTAACGGTTCAGGGGGGGGGGGCGATATTTTTTTACAATTTTTTACGGTAGGAGGAGGGTGTCCTTCATTATTTGGTTGAAAATTTAATCATTTTCTAAAAGAAGTCATTTTTTTGCAAATTAAACTGTTTTGTTACAAATTCGTCTCTTTCGGTTAAAATTCAGCTTTTTATTGGAACATTACCCTTTTGTTTCAAATTCATATTTTATTGCTTATAAGTTAATTGAAATATTTTTTGGATAAGTCTTTTTTTTGAAAATTTATATTTTTGATTTCATCTTTTTTAGTAAAAATATTGCAACTTTTTTCTTAAAGTCATACTTTTTGTTTCAAAATTGAACTATTAAGCAGAAAAATAACTTCTTGTTTAAAATTGTTATTTTGGTGTTGGAAAGTAAGTCAATTTTTTTGAATAAATATTTTTTGTTTTAAATTAAAAATTCATATGTTTGAAGAAAAATTTCATTTTTCTCAGACAAAAATCCAACTGTTTGGTTGAAAATTGAACTATTTGGTTAAAAAGTCATATTTTTGAGTTGAAGAATCTATTGCTTGTTCGAAAATTTAATTATTTCATTAAAAATTTAAATTTTTTTGAACGTACTTTGGTGTTGAAAAATGAGCTGAAATTTTTTCGAGATGAAAGTTCAACTAAGAAAAAAATTGTCTTTTTTATTAAAAATTCATCTTTTTGGATTGAAAATCCTTTTTTTTACAGAAACTTATTTTTTGTTATAAAATTTATAATTTGATCTTGAAAAGTCAACTGGGAAAATTTTTTATCTAAATTCAACTATATTTTTGGAATTTCTTATCCTTAAATAAAAATTCGTCTGTTTTAAAAGAAATTTCATCTTTTTGGATCAAAAATGCAACTAATTGGTAGAAAATTCAACAATTTTTTTAAAAAGTCATCCCTTTTGGTTTAAAATTCGTCTTTTCGGATTGAAAATTCAAGTTTTTTTGTAGAAAATTATTTCTTGTCTCAAAATTCATATTTAGATCCTGAAAAGTCAACTGAAATCTTTTCTCACAGAAACCTTAATCATTTTTTTTAGTTTTATCATTGTGATTAAAAAATTCAACTATTTTAGTAAAAATTTCATTTTTTTTTTGTTTTGAAAATGCAATTTTTGCTTCAAAATTATTCTTTTTTGCTTGAGTATTCAACTATTTTGTTTGAAAGATATGGTTGAATCACTTTGTTAAGAAATAATTTTTTTGTTGAAGAATTATATTTTTCATTGAAAACTCATCTCTTTAATTGAAAGTTTAATTATTTTGTTAAAAAATAATCTTTTTTAATTTAAAATTCAACTACTTGAGTAAAAGTGAAACTACATTGTTCAAAATTTATTTTGAATTTGTGCCAAGTCAGATATCTGAAAAAAATAATTTTTCGACGATTTTAAGAATCAAAATATTATAACTTTAAAAAAAAAACTTAATGAAAAATGTTTACAAAAAAAACATTAGCTTTAACCATGTTTATTGAAACTGATTTTTTTCTGACCGTCGCTTCTTACCAATTTTTGAAAATTAGATAAGAAGCCACGATCAGTAAAAATTCAAATGCAAAAAAAAATTGTTATAATTAATGTTTTTTTGTGAATTTTAAGATTTTCATATAAAATTTTTTGTATTTGAAATAAAATTAATAATCTTATTTTAATTCTTAAAAGCAGAGAAAAACTTTTTTTTCAGATATCTGGCTTTTGGCACTACAACTGCTTTAAAGACTTATTTATGTCTTAGGTTGAACATGTAATTTTTAAGTGAAAAAAATTTTTTTTGAACTGGAAATATAACTTATAACTTTTTTTTAGGTTGAAAATCCATCTTTTATAGTAGTCTGACATTTTCGTTTGTTTAAAATAAATTAATAAATATGACAATTTTAAATTTGTACCTGAAATACTGAATGTTGCCGACCAAGAATTTGGAAAATGAAGTTCTGGGACACTGCCTGATTCTACTAGCAATAACTAGCAAAACATTTCTGGAAACGTTACGTAATTTAAGTGCGGCCCCTTGCTTATTCCTACATAATACGTAAAATCGTTTTGGAAAAAGAATGTCCTTTTGTGACGTTAACGGGCGCGATCCTATCACTAATAAAAATATTTAAGTGATTTAAGGTTCGAGAAATATTTCTTTCAAGTGCGAAAATGTCTTAATAATTAGTTATTTTAATAAGAAGCAGAAACCGTTTAAACGGTTGTTGTAAAAATAACGTCCTTCGCTATCGACAAAGTTGATATGGTCACATTATTTTGTTTTTACATTTTCAGCTAATTATAATGCAATCAATATTTTGTTTGTATCGGCCTACATTAAAATTAAAATTAAATACAACAGAAGTAAAACCTACTAGTTAAATACGCTGACTGTTTGAAAATTATTCTATTTTTCGCGAGCTAATTATATAGAAAATATTATTTTTTAATTTTTCCATTTAATGTAATTTGTCACTCGTCACAAGAATGGATTTAAGATACATCTAAAGCAGTACAGTAATTATCGCAGACAGGTGCAGAGTGAAAAATAATACTATTGGCCTTGTAGTGAACGGATCAACAATTTCCTGGTAAAAATGTTGAAATTACAAACTACTATACAATGATTCAAAACGCATTCTTTTAGAATTCGATTTGATTAACTAACTACACCATACTCTAGTAAAAATATTACCTTCAGTCAATTATTGTGCAGCTCAACAAGGCTAATATTTTTTCACCAAATTTGCGAAATGCTTATTTTCGAGTTCAGTTTTCAAGGTACTTTGCAAACTCTCATTTACGTGCCGCAGCTTCTCAAGCGTACGACGGAAACACGATTTACGAACTGATATTATTTTTACCTAATGATATACAAACATACGTATTTCGACCTTCTCTACTATCAAAGGTCGACCCTGACTTTAATAAGAGTAAAGCACACGTTTGTACATGGACGTTTCAAGTGACAGTCGACAAGAAAAAGTTATCTCGAACACGAAAAAAAAACAGAATACAAAATTTGTAAATTTTTCCGTTTCTATGTATGTAAGGAACACACTTTTCTTATAAAATGCTATTAGAGGTGTAAATTGTGCCACCGGGTGCAGGAACCCGAGCGTCTATGAAAAATAAAATGTTCAAAATTGAAAAATCAATTTATGAATAATGTAGAATTGTAGACAATGAGGAAATTAAACTTTTTTATTTTCCAATTTTTGTTGTCAGACCTTTATTTTTAATAATAAAAAGCAAATATCGAATAAAAGTTTCTTTCTGATTTAATTAGGTTTTAAAACTTGAATCACTTATTCAAAGTACTGTAGCGATGCCAAAGAATTCATGGAAAAGTTAAAAATCGCTTATTGTTTAATAATATTTAATTGCAAAATGAGGTAAGCCGATAATTGTGTTTCAAAGAACGTCCTGTGAGCGATTTGTTCAAAAATGTTAAATGAAGTTTTTTTATTTAAATCTTATATCGATTCGTTGTAAATTTACTGAGATATTCATATTTGTGACCGCCCGCAAAGAAGGAGACCTAATGCGGAAAAAAAACAATTTGTATTTTCTTACGCTAATCGATAATTTCTAAGTTAATCTTTCATTTCCAGTTTACATAATTTTTTTAAGTTAAGTACTTCCTTTGTTATTGAGCTACAAACATCGGCATAATAAGCGTGCGCGGAGACGAAACGAGAGGCCTGTGAAAACTGGGTACAGCAGAAACCAGCTGATAGGAGCGGACCTCCCAGATACGGCGCCTATAGGCGATGTGGTTTGTGGAGGGGGTTCTTTTCGTAGACGCATCCCCACTACTCAAATGCTGGCTTGCGGGCTCTGCTACGATATGTCGTCCTGTAAAATTCAGCTTTGGCGCCATTTGGCGCATTAGGTCCCTTTCTTCGCAGACGGTCACAGTTGGAAAAAGTACTCGACGCCCGCCCGCGCTGTTTTATAATGCGTCCTGAGGACTGTTCTGCCAGGCATGCTTTCTCGAACTTCAATTTGGATTTTTTCTTAATCTTTTGAAAGCAGGTAGGTGAGAAATTATTATATTGTAATACATGCATAACAAGTTTTTTTATAGGCTATTCCATAATCCTTGCGTGTACGATGCTGACGTTTAATACACAATAAATAGAAGTTCGAGGAAGGCGGAAGACATAGGGATCGAAGGCGACAGTACGGCGTATGTTGAATGACCACCGCATGACCAAAACATTAGATTTTGTTTTACAATAAAACAGATCCAGGTTCTGGCCACTCGTATAGGCGACCTTGAAGTAATTATAAGTTTCATCCCGCACAGATTATACGCTAGATAACGCAGCGTTTCTTCCCTTTCCCACACCCCGCGAACCCGCAACCACTAGCAACTCGAAAATTGCCATGTTTGTTTCCGGTAATCACTTATATGAACACTTCAACAGGCTTAGAGGTTATTTTAATATTATTTGAATAAAATGCAAATAAAATTCTATAACGATCTTCTTTTGCTTCGTAACCCCCACTTCCATCAAGAAAGCAATAAACAACCAAAAATACGTAAATATTTAATTATTTATGATTTTATGTTGATGTTCGATTGCATTTTTAATCTCATTTACTTTTTCCAGTTTCAAGGATGAACACAAATAATTTATCTCCTACCTCTTTACAAATTATTAACACAAAATCCAAACTCATCTTGGAGAAGGCTGCCTGACGGAGAAGTCCTCGCGAAGCGTTAGCTCATAGCGCGGGCAATCGTCGAAGACTTTTTCCAAATATAAATATTTTAGTAAATTTCAAAGGAATCGATATAAGATTTTCCAAAAAAACTTGATTCAACATTTTTGAACAAATCGCTCACTGAAAGTTGTTTGAAAGTCGGAGTTACCGAGGTACTTGTTACCGGCGAAACCAGGAAAACACAATTATCCACTTATCTTATTTTGCAATTTAGCCGAGTTAGAACGATTAAAGTTTTAAAAGTTAATTAAATCAGAGCGTACCTTTTATTCGATGTTTCGGTTTTATTATAAAAAATAAACATTTGACAACAAGATTCCAATACGCATGTTCGAGCGCTGGGCTAGTTCTTGCACCCGGCGGCTCAAATTGTAAGACTAAAAGTAATTATTCTTCGTTCATTGAAATTGACGGACGACTCTCAAGAAATAAGTCTTATCGATTTTCAGTCTCAATAATTAATTTGTTGTTGCTTGTCGTTGATTTGTTTAATTTTCTACCAGTTTTTTGACTTTAGGATCTGTTTTTGATTGTTCCACTTTATGATTGACTTGTACAAAAAAAAGTGTATTCGAGATATCTTTTGAACGTTTTTCTTGTTGAGATCACGGCGTCTTTGTCTTGATGACTTATCTCTAATCATAATTTATATTATACTGTTTTATTGATATACTAACATAAATAAATTTGCATTCGAGGGCAAGACGCGCATTATTATAGATACTTAACAATAAAAATACATAATAATTATTAATTATAATATACATAAACAGTCTATAGAATATGTGTCTTTTTATTATCACGTCACTATATGAGGAACGTTTAACATTAGGGAACGTACTTAAATTACGCAACAGGTCAAGGGATGAAAATTCAACTATTTTTTTGAAAATTTGTTTTTTGATAAGAGTGCAACCAGCTGGTAGAGAATTCGACAATTTTTTCAAAAAGTCATCCTTTTTGGTTAGAAATTCGTCTTTTAGGACATTTTTATTCGAAATCTTTTTCTTGATGAAAAGACAACTTGTTGGTTGAATCACTTGGTTGAGAAATAATTTTTTTGCTGAAGATTTATATTTTTAGTTGAAATTTCATCTCTTTTGTTAAAAGTTTACGATTTTGTCGAAATTAATATTTTTTAAATAATAATTGAAACGTGGATAAAAGTCAAACTACATTCTTGAAAATTATTTTCTTTATCGAAGGCTTATTTCTTTGTTTGAAAATTTAACTATTTAGTGAAAAAGCCTCGTTTTAGTTAAAAATTCTAATTTTTTTATTTAAAAAATCATTTTCTGCGTTTGAAATTTCATTTTTGTTGGGTAAAAATACATCAGTTTTGTGAAAAATCATTTTTTGCTGAAAACTTATATTTCTTGTTGCAAAATTCCATTTTTGTAGAAACAATTCGCCTTTTGGCTTGAAGTTTCAACAATTTGAATAAAATTTTATTTATTTCTTGAGTAAACAAATCTTTATTTTCAGAAATTTCGTCTTTTTTGATCAAATTCCTTTTTTTTTTTTTTGTAGAATTTTCATCTTTTGTTATTGAAATATAAACTCTGAGATTTTTTGTTTATAAAAGATTCCACGTTAAAAGTATTACAAGATTAAAATGCTGCTATTTGAATAATAATCATCAAGGAAAAAAAAGTCGAAAAAAAATGAAAAATTAGTCAAAGAATAATGAAAAATTAGTCAAAGAAAAAACATTATCCGTTACGTAATTTAATTACGTCCCCTTATACGTAGCACAATACGCACAGTTAATCCTTTCTACTCGATAAGTCCATTAATTTTTAAACGGTTCGAGTACGTCTCAAATTCTTGACATTTACACATTCTCGAGTTCTCTAATTCTCCAACTCTACAGATCTTTTGAAATGTAATAAACCAAACATTTCTGCAGAACGTTTCTCGTAAAGTGTTTTCTTTACAAAAATAAATAATATGGCACGCACCATGTACTGAAAAATTTACTCTTTAATTTATATAAAGAAAATACAGCCAAACCTGGATTTAATGTCAAGTTTTAAACCGAGCGTGATATTAAATCCAGTCTCGGAATTATTTTGTCTCTCTCCTATTTTTTCTCTTTCTTGCTTCTCTCTGTTTTGTGACGCTTGAGCGCGTACCGCATATCCTCCCGCAGCTCCTCTCATAATCCCCAGCGTGTAGCTTCAATTCTCGGTAACATAAAATGAAGGACCACTAATTCCAGGTTTGACTGCAATTGTACCCACTCTCCCAAATTTAATGTATTTTGTTGAAATATTTCTCTTGCCAATATTGAAATTGAAATATCGTTTAGAACCACTTCATCCTCAGAGTTTAATAATGAGGTACCAAATGTTTTTTTTTCTTAATTTCTTTTGCTTTCAGTTCATCTGCTCGAACAATCCTAACTAATTTTAGACTTTGTAGGTAAACCTTTTAAGATTGTGGACCAGAAAGTCAGACGTTGACAGGTTGAACGTTGTCATCCGAATGTTGTTGTTCTGCACTCTGCCAACCAGAGTCTAAAGTTGTCGAGTCGCTCAAACAACATTGGGGTGTTTCTTCTTCCTGGTTGCTTCTGTAGTCTCTGTATTCTCTCTCTCTGTTCCTGTCCCTTTCTCTTTCTCTTTCTCTTTCTCTTTCAGTGTCTTCTTCTCGAAAATAAGCTGAAGCTGTGGGACCCTCTTTATGTTCTTCATCTGCTTTGGACGAATAATAAGCGTAACGACCCTGTTGTATGACTTCATATTGTGCATCAGGGGCTAAATAAGGCCCCCTCGCATTTCTTGATTCGTCAGTATTGGAATAACTATTTGATGGCACATCAACTCCATCAGGGGGAAGAGGAAGTGGATGTCTGGACCGTTTGGACAGCTGTCTCTTGCCCAGTCGAGTCGCCAAGTAATCTACCCCCTCAGGATGCTCAGCAGCTGAAACAGACAATTTTATTTGTTAACTTTTGGGGACTTTGTCGATACAGAGCAAAAAGATTTCTTATATCGTCAAAAAACAAAAGAGAAGATCTCTAAGAATAAAGACTTGAGTAAATAGTAAGTGGGTCTATAGTAAATTACAGACTAACGAGGTGATCCTAAAGATTTAAAGAAGAATGTTGAATGAAAAACAGATTATTATTCACAATAATTGAAATCTAAAGAACACGAATGGTCAAAATTTCCGTGAAAAAAAATTGGTTATTCCTTACAAATACTAGACAATGCCTAGTTATCAACTTTTGAATTCTACTCAACGCGGTTATTTGGCCGTTTGTTTATAAAAATGCTTGAAATTTGTATGGTGTATTCTCCCTATAAAAGCGATGAATAAGCTACGCTACGCAGTTTGTTTAAAAAACTAATATCTTTGTTTTTGTGTATTAACAAATTTATTCCGAACGAAAACCACGATGCGCCACCTTCGACCAGTGGGTCGGTCATCGAAAAACTGTTATTAGAAATAAATTATCACGAGAAAGTTGTTCACTAGACTTTGAAAAATTTTTTCTGAAAATTTGAAGAAAATTGTGGAAATGGCAGCGAGTTAAAGTCAGCGCATGCTGCCGCTGAAGCGTTTTATTGCTGTTTGCCGCTGCTAATAAACGGATCAGTGCAGCGGCAGCGTGTGTTAACTTCAACTCGCTGCCAATTCCACAATTTTCGACCGATTTTCTTAACATTTTCGGAAAAACTTTTTCAAAGTCTGGTGAACAACTTTCTCGCGAAACGTTATTTTAACTAACATTTTTTCGATGACCATCCCACTGTTCGAAGCTGGTGAAATGTGGTTTTCGTTCGGAATTAATGTATTATTGAAAAACAACAAATGTATAATTTTTTAAACAAAGTGTGCTGATTTTAGTCATCGTTTACATATGTAGAATACACCATATAAATTTCAAGCATTTTTATCAACAAAAGGCCTAATAATCGCGATTTGTGTTTTATCAAACATGAATTAAGTACCGCGCCGGCTATCGGAAGTTCTGTGGTTTGATCCCCAGTGGAGCGAAAGGAGACGATTTTTCAGAAAAAATTTCATTAAAAAAATGTGTACTCATATTTATAATAAAAAACTTCTGCATAAAATGGCAATTTACTGAAATTCGGTGAGCGCAGAACAAAGATTGTCGTTGTGCCTAGACACTTCGTTATAAAATATAATTTTCTAAATAAATAAATGTTGACTGTTCTAAAATACAATTTAAAATGATGTAACATCAATTTATTGTCTCACACTTCAGAAGTTAAAAAAGGAACTAAGTAACGCTTATATACTGTTATATTTGCAGAATTAAAACAAAGAAATCCAAAAGTTCTTCAAAAAAAATTGCTTGTCATTCTAAAAATTTAGGAGTATACGAATGGTAATTTTTTGACTCTTGAAATCTTTTTAAATTATTTGAAATCTCTTTACCTTATCGTATTCTTTTGGAACTTTTTGAAATGCCTTTAAAGTTTAAATCTATTAAAATCTGTTGAAATTCTTTAAAATCCCTAAAAATCTCTCATATCTATTGCCAAAATTAAATTTTTTCTAAAAAAAATCTACGCTCGTCGCTCCACTGGGGATCGAACCACAGAACTTCGGTCGGGTGCTTTCCCATTAAGCTATTAGAAAGAGCGAAAGAAGAATCTTTTTTCAGAAATACAGCCTATCTCAATCCAGGTGTTACATTTTTATGGTACTAGTAATTTTAAGGAATTGGTATCGATTAAGTTAACTCTTCAAATCACAGAAAATACTTAACGCCATTACAGAGTAGATGAAAAATACATTTTTTTAAATTTTTAAATTAAATTTTTGTTAAAAAAGATCTACTCTCGTCGCTCCACTGGGAATCAAACCATAAAATTTCCAATTGCCAGTCGGGTGATTTTCCACTAAGCTATTAGAGAGAACGGAAGAAGAATATTTTTTCAGAAATACAACCTATCTCAATCCAGTTGTTACATTTTTATGGTACTAGTAATTTAAAGGAATCGGTATCGATCAAGTTAACTCTTCAAATAACAGAAAATACTTAACGTCATTACAGAGTAGATAAAAAATACATTTTTTCAAAAAATGTTGTCAAAAAAGATCTACTCTCGTCACTCCACTGGGAATCGAACCACAAAACTTCCGACTGCCATTACAAATTCCTTTAAATTACTCGTATGATAAAAATGAGACACCTGGCTTGCGATAACGTGTATTTCTGAAAAAAGATTCTTCTTCCGATCTCTCTAATAGCTTAATGGGATAGTAGATATTTTTTCAGACAAAAAATAATTTTAAGGTTAAAAAAAGAAAGACTTTCAATCTAGACTGTAATGACGTTAAGTATTTTCTGCTATTTGCAGAGTTAACTTGATCGATAGGGTAATTTCTATTCTGACTGTGGTGTAAAAGATATCTACCCTGATTAATGGTAATTATCTCTGATGATAATACGGATTCCTTTAAATTACTATATTTTTGATATGATTAGTAAAATTAAAAATTCTTACGTAAGAGGAGGGGGGCTCAAAAATCTTAAGAATCCTCATAATAATAGGGGGGGGGGGGTCAGAAATTTAAAAAAAGCTTACCCTCTTTATCAACGGCAAGGTCGTAAAAGCTGCTTTCAGGACCGCAACAGGAAGAAACATCTCCAAAGTACAATTCGCTTTCAGATTGCTTCGGGGCTGGATTGGGTTCTTGTTGAAAGGCGCCATTCTCTACTCCTTTGAGCGATTTTCTCAATCGTCGACTTTTAATAGTTCCTTCATTTCCTCCTTCAGGGTCAGTGCTGTTCGAAATCTCCTCAGCGTTCTCGTAATTGTCGGACGGCCGTTTCGTTACTCGTGGCCTATAATCTACCAGCAACGAAAAATCTTTGGTTTTCTTTCGCTCTAATAATTTTTCGAACTCGAATCGCAAACATTTTCAAATTGAACAGCCAACATTACGAATTTCAGTTCTTTCAAAATGTGATACTAGTGCCAGTTCGGCATAATGATATTCATTAAAATAAAGTGAATATTTTAACAATAGTTAACTTTGTCAATAGGGAAGATAATACTTTTTCTAATAAGAGTTTCGTAGCCCCGGGCAAAAGCCCTCATCGTTTCCGGGTAGGAAAAGTAGGGGAAGTGAGGAGTGGGAAGTAGCAAAAAGGAAGTGAGGGAGGGCTAGAATGGTAGAGGAAGCGACGGTGCGCACGAGTTCCGAAATTCCCGCCCCTCCGTTCCTTCACTGCTCTTATCCCCCTCCCTTATATACCATTGCGCACGACAGACTTGCGCACTGCATAATATTTTGTAAAGAAGAATTTTCAAATCGTTTTAGGTTCATTAATATTTATTCTCCTTCCGCAATCAAATTTTAAGAAATACTTGTATTATTATTAAAAATTAAAATTAGACTGACAAGTTCTGTGATGGATTTTTGACCAAAAAAGGTGATTTTTAAACAAGATATTTTAGTTTAAAACAAAAAAATTTAATTTTCAACTAAATAGTATAATTTTTAACCAAAAAGATTTAATTTCTACCAAAATATAAATTTTCAAACCAAACAGACGAATTTTGAACAAAAGTGTTCAATTGTTAATCAAGAAAGATTTTTCTGAAAAAAGGGAAAAAAAATTCCTAATTGTTCAATCATCATGACAAGAAGTCTAATTTTCTACAAAAAAGTTAACTTTTAAACCGAAAAAAATAAATCTTCATCAAAAAAATTAACGTTCAGCCAAATATTTCAAGTTTTAACCAAACAGGTAAATGTTCAACCAAATAGCTGATTTTTTAAGAAAAAAAGACGTTTTTTTTTAGAGTACAATTACATTTTGATCCCGAAAAGTTACATTTTTAACAAGAAGTTTTATTTTCAGCAACAGATGACTTTTCTGCAAAAAAATCAATTTCTAATTCAAAAATAATAATTTTCTGTAAAAAAGCGCATGTTAACAAAACAGTAGAATTTTCGATGTTAAATCTTAAACTGGAAAAAGTAAATTTTCAACTCAAAGTGGTACGGTTAAATTTTTAGCTGAAAAAATTAATTTTCACCCAAACTGATAAATCGAATAAAATGATGAATCTTCAACTGCAATAGTTGAATTTTATTCGTACCAAAAAGATGAATTGTAAACCAATATGATTAATTTTATACAAAAAAGACAAATTTTCCATAACTTGCATAAATGCTGGAAAAATATTTCAATTTTTAAATAAAAAATATCAATTTTTAACAAAAGATTTGAATTTTGATCAAAAAATGATCAAATTTTAACCAAAAATAGAATAGTTGAATTTCCCGTTGAAAATTTATTTCCGAACAAAATCGCATTTTCAGAAAAATATTTGATTTTTCGGTTAAAAAATTTCTTTTCATCGAAAGCAAAAACAAGTTTTCAATGAAATAGCTCATTTCTCAATCAAAGAAATGAATTTTTAATCAAAATGATGAATCTTCAATTAAATTTTTTATAATGTTAAACATAAATTTTGTAACTAAAGTGATGAATATTTAACTAAAATACTTGAACTTTAAACCAAAAAGAAGAATTTGTAAATAAGTAGATAACTTAAAAAAAATCATTGTTATTCAAAAAGTCAATTTTTTAACAACATAGTGAATTGTCAAGGAAATAAATAAATTTTCAATTTAAAAAGACAGATTTGCATTTAAATTGTTGAATTTTGTACTAGAAAAAGTCCATTTTTATCCAAAAATAGTTAAATTTTCTACTGGAATAGTGAATTTTTAATTTAAAATGTTATTTTTAAACTTCTGAAAAAGAAACTTTTGAATTGTAATGCATTTTGACTTGGAAAAGGGAGTTTTTAAACTCCTTTCTTCTAAATCTCGTTTTTAATTATTTTAACAAGTATCCAATCCATGTTAAAAATTCCCTAGGTGAGGGGAAATATTATTTCTCTACCGAAACAACAACTGTTGCAACTGTAGATACAGTGAAAATTACTTTTCTAAATTGACAAAAATGACTAAAATATCGAAAACCTAAATTTTGCTACGATCAGAAATAAATTTCCGGTTTTTGAATTAAATTCCCGGTCAACTATAGTTTTTTATACAATTACTTAATTACATTAGGAAAATAAACAATAGAAAAATCTGAATGCAATTCAAACTGTTTGCAAAATACTCATCTTCTTCATCTTTATATTAAATTTTCCTAATATTAAAATAGATATTTTTATGAATTTTTTGGATTACTAATTACAACTGCTTTTAATTTTACTGAAAATTATGTTTTTCCTTTATTATTAATAAAAAGTATCAAGTTTTTCATGAATTTTAGTATTTTTGCTATACATAACAATGAAAAAACAAGCCTACCTGATCGGAACACCATCTATTGGATTTATTTGAACTACGGATACAGCTTTTCTGGCCGTGGGAGGGAACTCGAGTGTAGCCGAGTAGCGAAGGGATGGGAGAGTGAGGAGAAGGGAATTAGGCGAAGCGACGGGAGGAGAAGTAGAAGAAGTAGGTAAAGTGAGACGTGGCAAGAAGGGGAAGAGAAGTAGGAGAGAATACGAAAGGTAGAGGGAGCAAAGGAAGGAGTAGTAAGGACGTGATGATAAGGAGGGAAATGGAATAAGGGGAGGAAGGTAAAATATGGGAGAGTAGTGGCAAAGTGATGGTCAGGAGGAGAGCGGAAGTAGGGTAGGAAGAAATACGAAACCCTTTTTTGTAGGCGCCGAGCGCCTACTTAGCCTAATTTTTACAAATTCTTTTGCAGTATTAGAAATACGGTTTAGAACTGACGTAGTTGAATATAATTAACTGAAAATAAATAAAGGAAGAAAAATGTAATTCCAATTTGGGAAGAAGTTAGGAGGAATTCGATTTGATTTAATTACCTTCAGTACTCTCATAATTCTCCATTCGTTTGCTGATCCTTGTCCTTGCTTCAGGGACTTGGGGCCTCCTTGCCGGACTATTTGGATCACTGTAGGGTGGAGGTGGACCCCAAAGTGGAACTGGAGCCTCCAAAACACTGTAAGACGCCGTGCTTGATGGATAAGGGCCATTTTGAGTATTTAAAACCGAATATGGTCCACCTGATTGTGAATTCAAAACGCTGTATGGTCCTACATTATTCTCTGCATTAGCTTCCGCCTGCATAGCTTGTGCATGAAATCCGTAATTTGAATCTGGACTTGGTGCTGGTCCTCTTGATCGACTCCATGGCAAGCGCCATCTTCTATACAAAATTGTTAAAAAACAATGTTGTTAAAATCCAAGATCTTATTAAAAATCACACTTGGGAAATATAAATGTGATTAGCAATTTTTTTTTAATGTTTGGAAAAGTAAAAATTATTGATTTTGTTTTGCAGCTAAACCATCTAAATACAGAATTCACGCTCTTTCCCTTATATCCCTTTTTTTTAAATTACTCTGTTTTCCTATTATATTTTCGATTCGGAATTAATTTCTTTTGGTTAAAAATAATACGGTTCGGTTGAAGATTTTACTAGTTTGCTGCAAATTCATTTTTTTAAATTGACAATTTTTTTAACTGAAAATTCAAGTATTTTATTTTTAGTTAAAAATTTATTATTTTTCGTTGTTAATTGAAGTATTTTATTTTTAATTGAGAATCAACCTTTTATGGTTTAAAATTTAATTACTTGGTTGATGAACTACTTTGTTAAAGATTCATTTCATTGGTTGAAAAAAAAATTATTTTGTTAAAAAAATTATTTTTCGGTTAAAAATTAGGTTTTTAATCGGAAATTTAACTATTCCATTTTTTGTAGAAAAACGCATGGTTTTTAATTTAAAATTCAACAATTATGTTGATAATTTAATTGTTTTGTAGAAAATTCTTGCTTTTGGGAATACAAATTCTTTTATTTTCATAACAATTACAATTTTTTGCTCGAAAATGAACTTTTTGGTTGAAAATGATCTTTTGAGTTGAAATTTAATATTTTTGTGTTGTAAATTTAACTCTTGTTCTAGAAAACTCACCTTTTTGGTCTGAAGATTACATAATTTGCTTGAAATTTTTTTTCTCTCTGGATTAAAAAATCTTTTATACTTGACGATTGTACTTTTTTGTGGATAATTAATCGGTTTCGGTTAAGAATTCACCTAATTTGTTTATTGTTTGTTGATTTATTTGATTATTGATTTGTAGGAGGAAATTCAAATTTTTTTGTTGAAAATTCAGTTATGTTTTTGAAAAATTAAATGTTTTTTTTCAAATATGTCTTTTTCGTTGGAAAATTCGTTCTTTTGATTTAAAAATTCAAATGACTTCCAAAATACTCACGTTTTTGTCATAAAAATTGAACTATTTTGTTTGAAATTAATTCATGGTTTTTTAATTTAAAATTCAACAATTATGTTAATAGTTTAACTTTTTGTAGAAAATTCATGTTTTTAGGAATACAAATTATTTTATTTTTATAACAATTTCAACTATTTGCTCGAAAATGAAGTTTTTGGTTGAAAATGATCTTTCTAGATGAAATTTAATATTTTTGAGATGTAAATTTAACTTTTCCTTAGAAAACTAACCTTTTTGGTCTGAAAATTGCATAATTTGCTTTGAATGTTTTTTTCTCTCTGGATTAAAAATCTTATCTACTTGACGATTAAACTTTTTTGTTGAAAATTAATCGGTTTCGGTTAAGAATTTAACTAATTTGTGATTAGTTTTTTATTTTTTTGATTGCTGATTTGTAGGAGAAAATTTAAATTTTTTGTTGGAAATTTAATTACATTTTTGAAAAATTAATTTTTTTTTAATGTGTCTTTTTGTACGAAAAATTCGTCTTCATGGTTTGAAAATTCAGGTTAAAATTTCATCTTTTTTTAAATTAAAATTCCAAAAATTTGATTGTAAATGCAACTATTTGCTATGCACTTAATTTTTTCTTCGTTAGAAATTTGACAATTTCTTGATTGGAAATTTAGGTTTCAGGGTGGAAGGAAGTTGTCTCGCCAAAAATGAAATTTTAGTAAAAAAAAGTTTTTTCATTATGTTATGAATTGAAATAGTATTATCAGTCATGTCTTCTGAAAAAACGTAATTTTTGATGAAAAAAGTTTAAAACTTAAAAACAATAATTATTTTAAATCGATTTTATATAATTTTCTTTTTTCTTATTGGTGTTTTTTACCAATTTTTAAAAAATGTAGTTATTTAATAAAAAGTTTTCTTTTCTTAAACATTTTGTCAACGGTATTAATGTTAACCATGCAAAAATTACTTTTAACATTGAAATCAGTAGAGTTGTAGAGAATTTTTTTCAAACAAAAAAATAAGCCAACATTCATTTGAATTTTTTAATTTTTCAAAAATTCGTAACAAGCGACAGTAAGAAAAAAATTAAATTGCAATAAAAATTTTTGAGACAATTTATTTTTTTATCTTTTAAATTTTTGTTACTTCAGATAAATTAAAAGGCCATAATCAGTAATATAACTTTGATTTTTAAAATCATAAAAAAAATTTTTTTACAGATCTGGTTTTTACCATAACAACTTCTTTAAATTTAACTTTTTTCTTTAAAAAATCGACTTTTACGCTTTAAAAATAAACTCTTTTATCAAAATTTATCTCTTTTAGTAGAAATTATACTTTTTTGGTTGAAAATTCAACTATTTGACTGAGAATGAAATATATTTCGAGTTCAATGTGATGATCTTTATTTTCAAAACGGCATTCGTTACGGTTAACGCTCCGGCAGTAATACAAAAGAACTCGCACTTCAAGTCTCAGAACTTGATTCTACTTTTTTCCTCGATTTGAAGAAAATAAAATACTAAAGGGGACTTTTGTACACATCCAAGTGCTCCCACCGCATAATCACAGTGAGCGATTATGAAAATATATGAATACCACGTCCAGAGCGACAGGTCACAAAAAAAAAAAAAAAAAATAAAAAAAACTAGTGGCACTTGCGTATTTCTGAAGGCATCGAGTGGAATGTCATCCTAATTAATGCCATACATTAACAGAATATATCATATCTTACCATATTCGAGATCATTTCTATTTTATATCGTTAAAAAATTGCTCGAAAAAGTGAAGTTGAATTGAATCGAACTATTAAATTAAGTCAAACTATGAAACAGTAATCTAAGCCCTTTTAAATTTTTCTTTTAATTAAACATTTTTTATTTTTATATTAAATTCAAAACTAAAATTATTAAATTTACCATTAAATATTTACTATAAAGTGGTAAATTTAAAACTAAAATTTTCAGTTTTAAAGTTTTTTTTTAGGTATAAAAACAACCTGATACTTAAATTACGTAAGACAAAGATCAAATATATTAATTTCTTAAAAAATATTGAACCAAAAACGGATAAATTAAATTTTCACTTCAAATAAATAATTTTTAAAGAAGAAAAAAGGGAATTGATAACAAAATAGTTATTTTTTTAAACAAAGTGATGAAAATTCGATTTAAATAATAAAAGCTTAATTAAAAGAGTAATAAATGATGTTTCCACTAATAAATGTTTTAATTTTCAATAAAAAACAGTTAAATGAAGTTAAAAAGTGGAGTCATTTTTAAAATAAATTTTAAGCAAAGAAACGGATATTCAACCAAAGAAATTCATTTTAAAATAAAAAATTAAATTTTAATTTAAATTTTTGAACCAAATAATTTAACCTTTAAACCAAAAGACCAAATTTCTATTAAAAAAGACGAAGTTTCAACGAAATACACGAATAAAAAATATGAATTTTCAACCAAAAATAGAATAGTTAAATTTTCAGTGACGAAATTAATTTTTAACTAAAATACCTAAAGCGACAAACTTTCAACAAAATACATACATTTTTAAAAACAAAAGATTAGTTTGCAACTAAAAATAGAATGATTGGATTTACTGAGTGAAAAATAAATTTTTAATGAAAAACCGGTTATTTAGCCAAAGAAATTCATTTTCAACTTAAAAAAGAACAGTTAAGTTTTCAGTAAAAAAAAAATTAACTTTCAGCAAAATAATCTAAATTTTTAACCAAATAGTTTAATTATCAATCGAACAGGTGAAATTTAGACCAGCAAATTAAATTTATGTCTAAAAAGATCAATTTTGCAACAAAAATGGAATAGTTCAATTTTTAGTTTAAAAAATTAATTTTTAACTAAAACGATGAATCTTCAATCAAAAAATAAATAAATGACTTTCCAAATAAAAGATTTTCATTTTTAACAAAATCAGGTGAATTCAACCAAAAAATACAAGTTTTCAACAAAATAATACAATCCTTAACAAGAAAAAGATAAATTTACAATCAAGCAGTTATGGGTTTTAATCGAACAATAATAAAAAATTTTTAATTCATTTTAAACACAATCAAAGTCAAATTATGATTTCCAAAGTTTTATGTTTTTATATTCAATTAAAGGATTACAATTTTTACAATAATTATCAATTTAAAACTTTAATAGGTAAAGAAACTTCAAAATTAAAAAGTTAAAATATTAAAAAATAAAAATCGAAGCTTTTTAAATTGGGCTATTTTCAAATTATTGGTGTTTAAATTTTACAATCTCTAATTTGGTGTGCGTTGATGCATCCAGATTGCTCAATTACTTTCGCCATTTCATATTGGAAGCCTTCGTAGTTGCTCAATTTTGAACTCAAAATGATTCCAAAAGAATAATTTCAAATTTAAATATTTTAAATTGCAGGACTATGATACTTTTAAATCTGTTAAAAATATAATATAGTTCATACAATTTAACGTTCAAAGTCTCAATTTTAAATCTTTAGTTTGACACGTTCATAATTAATTACTTTAAATTACAAAAAGTGTTCTAATTTAAATAATTATGAGAATATTTTAAATATTTTTGATAGCCAGATTATATAAGTCGTTTGGCTCAAAAATTGAATTTACAATTTTTTTTATCGTATTTTCGATAAATAAAACCAAAATTTGTTAGTCAAGGAAGAGTGATTAACTAGCTCCTTTTTTATTATAACTCAAAAAACCGTGCAAAGCTAGATTTGATCTGTTAATTTTTCCGAGAGATATCGTGTTTACAGACAGACAGACAGCATTGCAAAAACTTTATTTTTGATTCAAGGGGGTCTAAAAACGTGGAAATCTATTGGAAAACTAATGTGCAGAATTTTGGACGATCCTAATACTTTCTCAATCTTAAATTATGATAAATGAAAAATGTAAAATCGGTTCAGAATTACATTCTAAAATTTTTTTGAACCTATTTTTTCTTTTCTGAATTGAAAAAAAATGTTGGCTCTGAAATATACTGTACCTAGATGGTGCCATGTCTGGATTTGGTGTGTACAGATTTCCTGGATTTTGTGCCCACCACGGACTGGTTCCTCCGCAGTCGCTGCAACATCCACAAGAGCCAGCTACGGTTCTTACTGCCCCACCTTGGCCATAAAGTGATCTGCATCTGAGTTCTAATTGCTCCCAGTACATCTTCTTCTTTTCATGACTCAATAATTGGTAGAGCAGCATACACGAAAATATGCAGACTAAAATTCCGGCGACTGAAGTTCCAAATAAGGCCCTCAAGCAAGAATATAAGGTCCCCTGAACAACATCACAGTGCGGTGTAGCCTCAAAGAGTACTCCGGGATCACCGCGACTTTGTGCAGTCGCACCGTAACATGTACATGACCTGCAATTGTTCAAAATTTTTATAATTATTAAATAAAGCATTGTATTTTCGCTGATTAATTATTATTAAAGATATTATTGAAATGTCTAAAGAGGAAAAAATTTTAATTGGTATTAGGGTTGATAATATTTATTTCTGTTGTGCAATTAATTTCTGTATATAAAATTATTTAAATAAAAAAGTTATCTGAATTTTGTCCATTTGTCAAAGTTATATTATGTTATATAGGAATAGCAGTATTGGAAGAAATGAAGATGGAACGAAAATGTCGGAGGATAACTGGATAAGTTTACAAATATTCATTAACTGGTTTATAAATATTTATACAAATTTACTATTCAATTAATAATTTATGATTTCTTGTTTAGGGTTCTGCTTCTATCCATAGCCGAAACAGTAGTATTTTTAAAAAAAATTTATATGTTTTTAGGAATAAAATTAAATAAGTTTCAACCTCTATCCGTGGCTGAAATTCATTATATCATTAACTGCACAATTTAAAAAAATCACAAAACAAGCATAGCCTTCTTTTTAAATGTACATTATAATTAATTAAGGTCAATTAAACTTTTAAATGTTCAGATTATAAAACATCTTTCTGACGAGTCCGGTGAGTCAGTCTAGAACCAAACATTTAAAAAATCTGCTTTTTATTTTAATGTAAAAAATATATGTATTTATTAAAAATTAATTGCAGAACAAAAATAAATAGTATCGATCCTAATGCGATTTAAAAACTCTTCTTTATAGTCATGATACTTGGATCAATTAATAACGATTACATTTGCCTCAGAAAACATTTACATTTTGGCTAGAGATAAAGGAGCGTCCATTAATTACGTGAGGCTTTTTCGGAATAAGGGGGGTGGGGCGAAATATTAATGATCTTTACTTGGGCGGGGGTATCCGAAGAATTCCTGACGCAATTTACCGCTCTCTACTTTTTTAAATATTCTAAATAATAGTTTAGGTCCGGCTTCCGTCCATCCTTCGTATTTTTTCTCAAGGAGGTGAAGTGAGGGGAAACGAAAAATAACGCAAGGAGAAGTGAGGGAAAGTGAGTAAAAATGATAAGAGGGTAAGTATGGGAAATGTGTGTGAATAAGAAGAAATAAAGGAAATTTGGGGCAATGAAGTAGGTGGAAGTAATTAGTAAGAAGTGAGTGGAAATTAGGGTTGGGGGAGTAGGTGAAATGAGGTGGAGGAAGCAGGTAAGGGGAAATGAGGAAAATTTTTAAGAAGTGAGGGACAGCTAGGAGAAATTATGGGGGGAGCAGAGGAAATGAGGTGGTATAAGAAATAAAGAAAATTGAGGTGAGTTAGTAGGTAGTAGTAAGAAGTAAAAAATGTTGTTGGGTTGGAAAGTAGGTGAAATGCGGTAGAGGTTGCAGGACAGAGGAAATGAGGGAAGGATGGAGAAGTAAGGGATACTGAGGAAAAAGTAAGAGAGCGCGAGTAGGAGACATGAGGGGAAATTAGGAGAAATAAAGAATATTAGGGGATAATAAAGTAGGTTGAAGTAGGTAGTAAAAAGTTGGTGCGAATTAGGGTTGTAAAGTAGGTGCAAGGAGTTCAAGGGATCAGGGAAGGGGAAATGAAGGAAGAGTGGAGAAGTGAGGCAGTGAGGAAAATGAGGGCGAATGAGAAAAAATAAAGGAAAATAGGGGTAGTGAAGTAGGCGGAAGTAAGTAGTAAGGAGTGAGTGGAAATTAAGTGGGGATAATGCAAGAGAATAAGGAGAAATAATAAAAATTAGGTAAAGTGGAGTAGGAGAAAGTAATTAGTAAGAGGTAAGTGGAAATTAGGTGTGGGGAAGTAGGCGAAATATGGTAGAGAAAGCAGTGGAGGCGAAATGAGGGAAGGATGGAGAAGTGAGGGAGAGTAATGGGAGGGGAAGCTGAGGAAATGATGGGGAATGATAAATTAAGAAAATTAAAGGAAGTGAAGTAGATGGAAGTAAGTAGTAAGAAGTGGGTCGAAATTAGGGTTAGTGAAGTAGGTGAAAGGATGTAGAGGAAGCAGGAGATGAGAGAAGGGTGGAGAAGTAAGGGGCACTGAGGAAAAATGACGAGAGCGGAAGTAAGAGAAATGCGGAGGAATTAGGAGAAATAAAGAAAATTAGCCCCCCTTATAAGACGTAAAAATATATCTAATAAGGCTAAAATGGCAATACATAATTTCTTTTTTTTACCAACTGTACTATACGTCAGCGAGACATGGACATGTCAAGAAAAAGATAAGAGTAAAATTAACGCGATCGACATGAGATTCCTGCGCATAATAT
>JAAAKG020149501.1:0-10039 GCA_010014905.2 Druon quercuslanigerum
AAGTACTTCACTTAACACACCTCTGCACCGACGCTCGTCACCAGTCACAACTACTAATAGAAACAGAACTAACTAACAGAAACTAACAGAAACTCATTAGCATGGTTCTGACGTGGGACTAAGGGGGGAGTGCTATGGCTGTAACCTCTAGTGTTAGAGTCGGTAATCAGTAGACTAATCTGACTGTCAGCGTAGTTAGTTTGACTAGCAGCGTAGTAAAACTGGCCAGCTTAACATAACTACCTAGCTTAGAGTCTCGTACTACTCCACTTAGTTCCCCATACTGTGAGTTCGGCGTACTTAAGTTCGCAAGTAGACCGAGCGTAGTAACTCTAACTAGACCTTTTTTCTCCGTGCATCTATTACAAAATAATGTATAGAATTAAAATTCATTTAAAATTAATTTATTATTAATTTACAGAACTCTTAATAGAAACTTACCATTATGAAGAAAACTAGAAATCAGGATAACAAATTTGTGTATACAGTGAACTTCTTATCCATTCGTGCAAACAAGTAAATGCTCTCCGAGAATCGTTCAGCAACGATGTTCTCTTCAGAGACATCACCAGACCGCCGACCGAAAACAGTCTCTCAACCGAAACATACTATAGATTTACAAATAAAAGAGAGAAGTACAATAAGACGAAATTGTTTGCTTCTGCTTGTATAGTATAAGCTATAATTCTTCAAAGTATAATTATTCAGAGAATAGATACAATAATGTTTATAATACACTGAAAAAATTGAGGAAAAAATAGAGATTTTCGAGAGTCTCGATTCGAGACGAGAGTTTCTTGCTTCGAGATCGAGATGAGAGTCTAATTCTCAATTTCTCGCGAGACCGAGATCAAGAGTTGACTAAAATCTCGTATCGTCTCGCTCTCGTGAAGCTCTATCATTGCACGAGTTGCGAAAATGGAGACCATGGTAAGTAACGATTAAGAAGTATTAAAATGATTTAAAAATGCATGTAAAAATGCAATGGATTTCAGAGTGTCCTCAATGTGTGAAGAGCAACAGGAAATTGAAGAAACTCTGGAAACGGAAGAATTAATTAAATAAGAACTAAAAACTAAAAAAATTAATAAAATTTATTAATATCACAACATTATTATGTTATAATATTATTATTAAAAAAATTTAATATTCTAACAATATTATAACATTATGAACATTATTATTAGGTTATATTTATAATATTACAAACAATCAACATTTGTTTGTAATTTGTGTAATTTGTTTGAGATCTATTGTTTATTTAAAAGTAACAGAAGTTTAATATACACAAGCATTTCATTAAATCACTAAATAAATATTGAGAATTACAATGATTTAATTGTAAAATTTAAAAAAAATATAATTTACGATGGAAAAAAAATTATCTTGAATTATCGAACAAAAAACTTTGAACACTTTATTTTTAATGCAAGAAACCAAATTTGACATGATCTTTGACATGAATGTACATAAAGTTCCTGATTACATAAAAATGAAGTAACAAAAAAAAACGAATTTTTCTGTGGAAAAATGGCTGACTAATGCATTTGTTTATAATATTAACAATTATAATCTCAAGAAAAAATTTCTTTATTGCTACATTGTTTTTATCCAAATTTTTGCAATATAAGTTAAAAAACGTTATTGATGAGCACCGGACACGACAAATGAAAAAAATTATTCTATAACTCTTCAATAAATCTTAACAGCTTTATTTTTAATTTTTGTTGCCCGTGAACAAACTTATTTTCAGAAGAAAATTATTATCCGATTTTAACTTTTTTTTAAATGAAAGCTAATTAAATTTTGTTTCTAACTGTCAGGACCAATTTTTAAAGTTTTGTTTATTTTTTTTACTTAATAACAAAAATGAAAAAAGTAAACTTTTGAACTATACTGGTTTTTGAAAAATACTTTAATTCAATCAAAAATACCTAGAAAACTCAAAGCAACTATCCAAAAAAGATTTCCAAAAGCAATGCAAATGTTACAAACTTTATTGAATTTGTTATGAACAAATAAGTAAATGAAAATGGTTTCATGGAGGAGAGCTGCGATTCGTCACTTGATTTGCCCTAAATTTGAAAAAATCATGTACAAAAAGAGTTTTTTAGTTAAATTATTAAAAGCTAATAAATTATTTGTTAGTTTAAAAACAAATTTTTATAAACTTATATCCATAACTGGTATTTTTGATAAAATAAACAAAGTTTTTTCAATAGAAATGATCACATATTGCTTGGACCTAAGTATAATATTAAACCTACAAATAAAAATGCATAATTATTTAAACTACTTTAATTCACAAATGTACTATTTGGCTATTTGTAGAGGTAGAAACTTCATTTTTTTATTCAATTAACAGTGAAGAAATAAGTTCTAAATTTTTAATAACATTTAGATGACAGCAAAAATGTATTATTGGAAACAACAATTGCTTAATCAAATGATCACTTTATGTATTTATAAACAAAATACTGCTTTTTTGAGGGAATTAATAGCCAGTTATTTAACAATGATTTTTCTATGAATCGATAAAATTTGATAATGGTTTACCCAAACTTAATTAACAAATGAATTATTTGGATATTTTTCAGCATTAAAAATTTAAACAAAAATAATAAAAATTTGTTTAAGCAATTGTTGTTTACAATAGTAAACTGTTTACTGTTATCAAAATGTTCTTAAAAATGTAGAAGGTAGTTATTTACAGTTAATTGCATAAAAAACTCCAGATTGTACTTCCAAAAGTAGCTAAATAGTGCATTTGTTAATTAACGTAGTTTATACAATTATTAAAATTTATTTGTATACCAAATATGATTCTTAGGTTTTATTTCCGAGTAATATATGATTGATTTCCTAGAAAAAACTTTATTAATTCCATCAAAAATACCTAATGTGAATATTTGTTTATAACATTGCTTTGAAAATAACGAATTATTTATTAACTTTTATTAGTTCAACTAAAAAAATCCTTTTGTCCAGAAATTGTTTAAACTTAGTGCGAATCAAGTGACGAATCGCCGTCATTCCTCACGAAACCATTTTCATTCACTTATTTATTTATAACTTATTTGTTTAATAAATTTTAAAACATTTGCATTGCTTTTAATTGGACATCCATTTTGAATATTGTCTTTCAGTTTTCTAGGAGTTTTTGATTGAATAAAAGCATTTTTTTTAAATTGAGTCAAAAACCATTTTTTTGAAACTCAAAATTTATTTAACATTTTCAAAAGGTTTTAATCTGAATAATTATATTTGACAGTTAGTGACATCAGGAAAAAAAATCGTGATAAATAATTACGTAACTTAATAAAAAATGTACTTCAGTTGACGAAATTTAAATTAGTCAAAAACGTCAGATTAAGGTTGTAGAATCGCGAAAATAAGTTTAAATTTGAAAGTGAGAAATTTTGTAACTAAAAAAATGACATTATTTTACAATGCTTTGATAAATTTTATTAATATTTAGAATTTTAGTGTGTAAATTAACTGAAATCTTTCGAAATTTGTTTTCGTGTTTTTTTTCTGCAGCTAATATCCGACTAGATCTTGCTTTAGACTGCATTGAAGAAAAACTTTATTTTAATCATAATTTAACCAAAATAACAAAAAATGAATTCCGAATAGCTACGAGAACGGTGTTTAATGGTACTGTTTTATCCTTTAACAACAAATTTTTTAAACAAATTTGGGGGTTTCCTATAGGTTCACCTTTGTTCACAGTTGTTTCAAATTTGGGCTTCCAAGATATTGAAAAAAGAACTTTACAATTATTAGAATTAACATCCATTTGGTACCAAAGTTATGTCGATGACATTTCTGCTATTTTCCTTTCTTATAAGAGTGACACTCAAATCCACCGACCGAGCCAGTCCCAAGATCGAAATTTGATCCAATATTTAAAAATAAAAGTAAAAAACAAGTGCAAATTTGTTTGGGAAGTATTAATCAACGTATACGGTAGGTGTATATCCAAGCGTGAAGTTGTCAAAGAAAACAAAATTTTATAAAATTAATAATTGTTGGTAAATATGTTCTATTTTATCGGTAACACCTGCTGTGTCGGTAACTGGATTTTGTTTTTCATTCTGGCGAGAGGTGGCGCTAGAGCTGGACTTTTGGATTTAGAATTGGCCTCATTCACACTGGATTCAAAGTGGCCATAACCTGAAATCTCAACTCCATTTTAGTTAATTTGGCGGTAAATTCAAAATTTGATAGATCAGAATACAAAATTGTTATATTTTGATACCTTGTCTATGCTATTGTTAAATTATAAATATATTTATGTAAGTAAATAACTAATATTCAATTGCGTAAATATTGCAATTGACAAAAATATTGTTTTGTTATTTATTATATGCACGAAATAATAGAAGGAACACACAGTACTCATGTGTTTGGGACGGAAAATTGTGTCAAACTTTTTTCGGATAATTGAGGAGATAAAAGGGTGAACATTTTCACTCTTGTAATATCTTCTCGTATGGCCAGCCATTATTTATTCACAGCCTTATAAACAATATATTTCTTAGAAATTAGAATTTTTCAGAAAAACTATTTTATTTTCATGATTTCAAATTTCATAAATAATCAGGAATATGGAATTTATCAAAGGAAAGGTTCTTAGATTTAAAAAAAAATCTGATAAATTAAATTTTGAGGTTGGTAATGTAGATGTCTGACACGTGTCCAACTCGCCTTGTTTATAGTGGGCGAAATGAAGTTACTATTCTTTCGCGATCATTATCGGAATAAATAACTACTCCGTAATCATAATGAAGTACTGAGGGAACAGTTTTTTACTCCCAGCGTTTATACGTGGACCGCGTCGACTCCGCATAACCAAATTACAGGTGTACGATGAGCCACCTTATAGAGTTTCGTCTAGTGGCTGACAGACATCGCGTTTTCGCCGATGAAATTGACAGCTAAGACCTGTGTTACAAGTGCTGTAAGGCGCAGGTTTCTATTTAGTTGTAATTTATTTTTTCGGCTTCATTATTACTAAGTGGAGTATTTTGACGTAGTTTGGAGGTTCAGAAAAAAGATAAGCAAAAGGCTCCTGTTCGGAAATAATTTTTAGTGAATTTCCTCCCCAAATGAAGTACTTTAACGTACTTTAACGTACCAATACATTTCCCAAAGTTTCAGCTCGATATTTTATTTTTTTAAAAAGTGCTCAGGACCAAAAAATATTCAATTAACTGAAAAAGTGAGGTCGGTAATACAGGTATTTCGCTGTGTCATATGCGCTTAAATGCATTCAATAGTATTGAAGGTTATATAAATTCCACCTATGAATGCGAGATTCATAATTTTATAAACTATATTGATTTGCAAATTATAAAAACTCTTAATGGCGATTTATTAACAAATTTATACAAAAAACCTTCTTGGATTGGTAGATACTTAAACTACAATTCACACAATTTATTTTGGTACAAAATTGGTTTAATAGAAGGTTTAGTAGATAGGTCTGTTAAATTAAGTGATATCAAATTCAAAAAAGAAAATTTAAATCAATACAAACCAACTTCAGTACATAATGACTATCCGCTTGAGTTAGTAAGCGACACTATCATAGAGCGCATTCATGAGATTTGCAATAATAGTAATAAAAAATAGAGTGATACTTACAATAGATTTAATTTAAATGTTACCTTACCTTTCATTTAGGCTCTTTTTGAACGGTTAAGGAATTCACTTTAAAAATTTAATATCAACGTTTCTTTTAAAAACACAAATACTTTAGATAATTTAGAGATTGTCAAGTTGGAAATTTTATCACAGGATAGTTAAAACATTTTTGAATGTTAATCATTACTTTGATTTTTATTTCCAAATATTAAAATATTATCTGCAGAAAAACGCGTATCTCCGACGTACTATTGAGTATTTTTATAAACTTTAAATATTAATCCAATTTATCGAAGCATTATAAAATAGTGTCATTTGTTTATATACAAAATTTCTCACTTTTAAATTTGAACTTATTTTCGCGCTTCCTCATCAGTAGTTTCAAGCGACACTTGTCCATTGTTTTATCAACGTTCATTACGTACACTGTGATTGCTCTTCTTAATCATTAGTCAATTGTTATTAAAGAAACAAAAAACGAAAAAAAATTTAAAAGTCGGCCATGATAGTTCGATGCGAAAATTTATTAGCTTGCATTTAAAAAAAAGTCTGCTAAAAATAAATTTGTTCACGGACGTTTTTCTTTGCCCCACTGTGCAGCGTCACTTTGTGATTGTTTGGTGCACAGATCTACGTCGCGTTTGTCGGTCTATAGGTCAGGTCCTATGCTTGGACTTGAAGCTGTATAGCGCCGATCAAATGCTATATTTTTAACGCTCGTTGGGTTGCTATACATATGTAATGTGCAAGGTTCTGAACAAGGTCCCGTAGACAATGACAACACAGATGCGAGCGTAATCCGCGCAAATGCGGATGGACACGCAAACACAGAGATCCACAGAGGATATGAAACATCCGGTAGGAGGAAAGCGGCTAAAATGTTGTCACCATTCTGCCCTACGCGACTCGCTCTTTCTCCAAGATTATTATTCCCGGGGGCGTGATAGGGGTAAAGCGTCGACTCAACACACGTATCCGCCGGTATTTTCTGCGAAGTCGTTGCTTTTTCACAGCGATGAAGGACTCTCTGGATAAATTGGTCGCGTTGATTGGATTACAAAATGCTCTTTGTTGAATCCTATTTTTCAGATTCTGTGAGTAAATAAATCGGTAAATAACTTATGAAAGAAGTTACTATTTATCTGATCTGCAATTCTATGAAATCAGTTTGCAATCAGAATTGTGGGTGGTGACGTTCTAATTTTAGAGCGGTCTTTGAGGGCGCAGTCCCATGGAGGTAGATTAGTGGAACAGTTTTAACCAATTAGGTTAATCCTGGAATTGGTGCAGGCACCTCATTGGTCAGAATTGCTGCACTACGAGGGCTGTCCCAAAAGTATCCGACCTACGTTCATGTCTTCGCGCGAAGAGACTTAGTTGACCTCTGGAGGGTACGAACGTCATCAGCAACTCATAACCTTCTCTTCAGTAGCCCGAGATACCGGTAAAACGTCTTAGTTCCCGCGCAGCGTGTATTTGTTTACATCGACTATTTGTGTTCGTCGCAATTCCCGAAACTGCTCACAGACCAACAAAAAAACATTCAATTAGAAATCCCTTAGGACAATCTGGAAAATCTGAAAACTTTCTTAAAAAGGTTATTACTGGTGATGAAACATGGGTTTATGGTTATGGTCCTGAAATAAAACATCTATATTCGGAATGGAAACTTTCATCCGAGCCTCGGCCGAAAAAAGCGCGTCAAAGTCGAAGCAACATCGTGTCAATGTTGATTGTTTTCTTCGATTATGAGGGCGTTGCCCATCACGAATATGCTCCTACAGGACAGACAATCAACAAAGAGTACTACGTTGAAGTTCTGAAAAGATTGCGTGATGCACTCAGGAGAAAACGATCACAACTTTGGGAAACCGGTGACTGGCTTCTTCATCACGGCAATGCTCGAGCGCTCGCATCAAACCTTGTGTAGCAGTATTTATTGAAACACAGTGTTGCGCAGCTCAGCCAGCCTCCATACAGTCCCGATATAGCTCCCTGCGACTTTTTGCTGTTGCCTTAATTGAAATGCCGCTTAAGGGACATCGATTCGACGATAAAGAGACCTCAAAACATACTGCATGTATGAACAATATTTTAAATCAAAACTTCCAAAATAGATGTCTAAAGCTTGTGAGTTTATTATTTTAATTTTCTAATTGGTTAATATAAGTAAAATAATACCAGGCATGTGCACTGAGGTTATTGTTTTATTTATTAATTTAAACAAATGAGCTTTTCTCCGGGTGCATGGGTTAATAGCTTCTGGTTTTATTTATTTTAATAAGCAAACTGTTCATCGGGTATATGGGTTCATAGCTTGTAGTTTTATTTATTTATTTCAATGCATTTATAATTGTATTTATTTGATTTTAAAGGATCTGCGCTTGAGTAATTTAAAAATTCGCGCTGAACTCGGCGAACCTGCACCAAAAATGGCGGCTTCGAGCTAGATTGCCACACTGTCCCTGGAACCTCTGTACTTTTTCCTAATTGTTTTTACGGGTATATGACTTTTGTCATGTAGAGCCGTTACAAACTCTTACGAATGTATAAAAAACGGTTTATTTATATAATTATTGTGAAAATGACACTGTGGATCTAGCTAGTAGAACGATAATAGGTGCGCGCATGCGTAAATCATGGGTGCAAGTCATAAGCCGAATAGCACACGTGTGAAAGAATCACAATTAGTGTGCGTGCTGTACGTGTAAGGACCTTATCGGACGGCAAGTTATCGGACCTGTATTATTGAAGACTGCAAAATGTAGGGTAAAAGAATAAGGAATACTTTGAGACAATATTTTTCAGCTAAACTGAATTTTTTCAGGGTGTCAAGAAAATAAAAAAAAGTTCTTAAGATTCATAGGAAATTTTTATACGATACTTTTGTAAGGAATTTCAAGAAAAATTGTAAAGAATCACAACATTTTTTGAATTATTTCCTAAAATTTTAGAAAATTGTGTGAAAGATTTTGAAGAAAATTATTGATATTTTGCTAAGTTAAATAATGTGCGCAAAAATTGAGGACGTGTAGGAAATATTCAGAAGTTTTAAACGAATTAAAAATAACTAAAACCTGTAGAGATTTTGAAAGAATTTTGTAAAGTTTCTCGAAAATGAAACACATTTTTGCAGGTTCTTAGGAAAAATTAAAATAATATTTTATTTAAAAAAATTAATTTTAGCAGATTATTTAAAAAGATTTTAAAAAAGTATCAAAGAAGAATCTGAAAGATTTTAAAGCAATTTTTTACTTTCGCAGAAAACATTTTAATAATTTTAAAAGATTAGAAGGTTTTGAATGTCTGGCAAGATTAAAGAAAATAATTGTCCTTATATTAATGTGAAAATTTAAAGTCATTTGTTTCAAAAATGAACTCGAAGAAAAAATTAAAAAAGTTTATCAAACATCTGAAACCATTTCCCAAAATTTTGAAAAAGAGTTTAGAAGATTTTCAAGGAAAAAAATCAAATAAAAACTAATACAAAAATGAGTGAATTCAAGGATTATATAGCAGAATTGAAGAGCTTCAAAATTAATTTTAAACTTTAAAAGATTTTTATAAAAGTAGATTTTTGAAGGTTTGAAAACTAAACTGTGGGAGCTTAAAAATAATTTCGAAAGTGTTCAAGAAAAGAAAAAAAATTTCCCAAAATTTCTGGAAATTTCGATTATAAGGTATTTTAAGAAATTTTTAGATGTTGTTTTGAAAATTTTGGGAAAAACTCGAGTCAATTAAAATATTTTCAGGAATTTGAGACGTTTTTAATTGATTATAAATATTCTTAACCAGAAAAACATTTTCGAAAATTTGACATATATTTCTTGATCCCTTTCAAATTCTAAACGTTCTAAGCATCTTTCAAAAAGATTTGATTTTTTCATAATTTTTGGTGATATCCTATAAAATACAGAATTTCTTTAAAATCTTCAAGATTTTTTTCTGACGCGTCTGAAATATTCAAAAATCTTTTTTTTAATCTTCTCAATAATGTTTTGAAAATTATATTTACATAATTTTGAAAAATAAACTAATAATATTTATTTTCTTGTTCAGAATTCTCATTATGAAATTTAACATAGATTTTACTCAAACAATTTGTATTTGCTCAAAAAGTATTTCTTTCGATAAGTTAAAAAAAATTGAATAAAATAGAATACATAAAATTATTTTTTGAATGTATAGTTTATAGAAAAAGTATATTGTCTGTTTTTAAATTGTTTAAACAAATATAATTTGTTTAAAAGATTATTTTTTCAAAAGCATTTTCAAAATTGTATTTCTTGAATGAAACATAATATTGAATGATTTCGAGGAGTAGTAAATTATGCTAAAAACGTCATCTCATTGTTTAAGCAATTTTTATTCGTTCAAATATTTTTCTATT
>JAAAKG020149502.1:0-10039 GCA_010014905.2 Druon quercuslanigerum
ATCGATATAAAAAAACAAAATAATTTTTTTTTCAACATTCAACAAAATAATTATATACATATATATATATATATATATATATATATATATATATATAATTATGTATTACTAAACAATACTTATTTTACAGGGTTGATACAGAAAATTATAACTTATAGTGTTCCTTCTGAATCCAGCAGTCGTTTCATTTTGTGGAATTTCCGTGTTCAAATTGTTATGGGTGTTTTAACTTCTAAAGCTAATTACGTAGTAATAACAAAAAGGTGTTGAATTTTTTTAAAATGTGGGATTATTTTTTCAACTAATGCAGGTATTTAAATTTTTATTTTTTATTCTATTTTTTTTACGCAAATCTTCAATTTTAGCAATTGATGGCTTACTTTTTCAAGTAAAACATTCTCTACAACTATACTCTTTCAATTTTGAAAGTTAAATTTTCTATAGCTTAAATCGTTTAAACAATTTTGTTACAAAATATTTTTTAAACAAACAATTATACATTAAGATTATTTACTTATTTTTCAAATTGGAAATAGAAAACATGTAGAGGATTTTGTCTCTGGAAAAAAAGGCCACAGTTTGTTAAAATTAAAATATTTTTAGTAAATTGGTAAGAGGCGACTGTAAGAAAACATTCAATTACAAAAACCATTCTTAGAATAATTATTTTTAGTACGTTTTAAACTTGTTTCATAAAAAATTAGATTTTTTCTTTCATAATACAAAACTGATAACATAATTTCATAATAATATGATTTTATGATGTAATTCTGCGGTTATTAAGACACTTTTGTGAATAAATATTGAAAAAAAAACAATCTACCTACGAGTTTTATTTTAGAACAGCATAAAGATAAGAAAATACTATTTTAACCGGTTTTATCTATATTTAGAACCAACTTAGAACATTACGCATTAAAAAAGTATCAAGACACTTATTTTTAGAACTCTGTAGAAGAAATACTTTCTTTTTCTCTCCACTCAAAGTCGTGGAGATAAAATTTCGATAAAATCTCATTAAATAAGATTCATCCTAACATCAAAATTTAGAATAGAAAACAGCCACGAATTTGTTAATGTTGGATTTTTTTGCAAATTTTCCGACTGATTTAGAAATAAAACTAAAAGTTCTATGATATGTGCAAGACGCAAAAATGATATACCTGTTTTAGTTTCAATAAAATTCACGGTGTGCCTGAGTGAATTAGATTTTTTTATTGTTTAAGGTAATATGCTATCCCACGAACATTTTATGATGAAAATGAAAATAATCGGTACAGTGCTTTTTGAAAAAAGTTGATCTTTCTATTTAATTACTATAAGATGTAAACAAATTTTCATAAGACTATAAGGTAAATATTAGATAAAATTTTTGAGAATAGATTTTTTTAATTGTGGTGGTCTGTTACCTCAAGTCTATATCAAGAAGAAAATTAAAATATTCGAAGGGGTGTTTTTTGAAATACTTTTTGTATTTAACTAGTAGGAAATTAGGAAATGTTCATAAACCTATCTGGTAAATATTGGATAACATTTTTTTAACCGGTTTTTTTATTGATGCTGATTTTCTGTAACCCTGCGATCATTTTAAGACGAAAATAAAAAAATTAGTGACGTAGTTATAAAAAAAAATTTATTTTTTTATGTAATTAAAATAAAATCATTTTGCACGTTTAATATATATTTTTGATAATATATAATAAAATTTTATTTATTGAATATAAATATTAATAAAGAATAGTTTGTTTGTGAAAATGTTTTAAAGTATATAACTAAACTAATTTTTATACTTACGTGTCAATTATTGTGGGTCGCAAAAAATTTTACAATAAATTAATTAAATATATTGTCTTACTCAAATTTTGCCATTTTATATTAAATAAAGCCACAAGCTGAATCTTTTTAAAAAATGTCATGATTTTATTTTTTATCTTGGAATATTCATGGTACGGCAGACAACCAAATTCAATAAAATAATCTGTTTCTTCATTTTTTTAGTAAATGAATACAAAAGTCGGCTTTTTCAAAAAGAGCCAGACCGATTATTTACGTTTTTTTAAATGTTCGTGGAATGTCATATTGCCATAAACAATCAAGAAATCCCATCAAGATCGGCAACTCTTTTTGATAGTCTGCATCTTCTTTTAAAAATTTAAATATTCATTACTTTTTTAACGTATAAAACAATTTTAATCTTTTCGATTTACCTGACCTAAAGCCAACAAAGAATATCAACATTCTCAAAGAAATTCATAACTTTGTCTATCTGTTTTTTCTAAACAGGTCAAATTCGTGTCGTCTCGTTTTCTTTAAAAAACAACACATTCGTCGGCGACTGATTCTGCAATACTAGCCTAAACCGCGAACTAAATTAAAATGCATACGGTCTCAAAAGTTTCTGGAAAGAAAAACTGAGAAAAATTTTTGGCTATGTTAGCCGAAAGAGATAAGAAAGTGACAAATTTCCAAAAATAGGTGAAGTACGTGATATATTTCAAACTAGGTGTAAAAGGGTGAATAGCTGACAACCTGTAATGATTTAATATTTTTGGTTTCAAGTTTGATTTGACTTTTCTTAAAATTTTGTTCTCTTATTGCAGAAAAACTTGGATATGCCCTCGTTGTGGACCTGGCTAGTATATCGATAACCGATCTTCGGGAGAGTATATTAAAAGTTGCCTCTCTCGACAAAAACCCTTACAGAGAAGCAGCTAAAAGGAGAAGTGTGCTATTAAGGGATCTTCCAGTAGGAACAAAGGAATTAGCAGCATGGTGGGTGGAACACGTGTCAAAGTACGGGGATGCTGAACATTTGAAAAGTACTTCTAGGTAAATGCTTCTTAAATTTTATAAAATCTAGATCAAGCAAATCTGATTACATGGCGTAAAACTAGGTCCTTTATTTAAGCGACCAGCATTAGTGTCCTTTTTTATTTCTTATCCATTATTTAAATAGAAATAAAGTACCATTATTCATAGAATATTTCCATATTTGAAGTATTACACTGTATTTGATTGAAAAATACGTATTCTAAATTAATTAGCCTCTTTACTCATAAGTTCTAATACTTCAAATATGACAATGTGTCAGAAACTTTCTGCTTACGGTTCAATGGCCACAAATCCTATAAAAAGAATACAAATACATATATTTTTATCACAGAATACTTATTATTGTTGTATTATTAAAAGGAGGTCGGATGACTCTTGAAATCTTTTAAAACCTTTGAATAAAACTTAATAAAATCCTATAAATTTCTTTAAAACCCCATTAAACCCCTTGAGATAATTCGAAAAGCTTTGTGAAACCTTAATATTTGGAAAAATCCGTCATAATCAATTAAAGGGTAGAAAGCCCCTAAAATTCCATTTTTTTATTCCCTTGCAATCATTTGAAAAGCCTAATCATTTTTAATACCTCGTCACTTCTTAAAATATTTTAAAATACGTCGTTATCTCTAGAAATTACTTAAATTTCTTTGAAATCTTTTTAAACCACTTGAAACCTTTAGAAGTTTTGTTATATGACCTGGAATACTTTGAAACACATTGAAAACGCTTTAAAGTTTTTACGATCTCTCCAAATCCCTTAAAATGTTCTTAAATCGAATAAAATTGATAGATATTCTGTGAAAATCTTAGAAAGTTTTAACAATTCTTTAAAGAATCTAGAAATGATTTGAAATAATTTAGATATTATTTTAAAATTCCTTGAAATCTTTTAAACAAGTCTAAAATAATCCCTTGAAATATTTTGACATTCATCTAGATCTTTTTACATAACTGGAAATAATTAGAAATCAATTGAAATTAAAAAAAAAATCATAACCTAAAAACATCCTCGAGAATCTGTTGAAATTTAGTGAAATCTTTAGAAATCTTTGAAATCTTAATATATGTTATGCACTTAGAATTTGAATAATTGGCTCCTGCCTATTAAACAATCAACGGGAAAAAAATTTTGTATTTTATGAAATTAAGTTTTATTATCTTATAAAATTAGATACTTTAATATCTGTGTTCGACAGAATAATGAAATCTTTCGCCAGCAAAACAATCACAAATTAGATTAACTGCTGTGAAATAATTTAAAGTTAACAGCGGATTTCGTTTATAAATTTCAATTGTAATAAAATGAAGCAATTTCAAGCCATTCAAAAAAAATAGGTTTCAAGATATGTACCTAATGCATCATACAATTTCATTAATTAAAAAAGTCTTGTTAAATAATCAATGCTGGAACAAGTTTCACACTTTGCATTTTTAAATTGTATGCTTCTTACTTTTTAAAATTAAAGTTTAAACTCGATGTTTGTTATTTTAGAATTGCAAATGATTTTGATTTAAATTAAAGAAAGTTAGAAGTTTTAAGTTTCCAAACTTAAAAATGCTCACTTAACTAACTAACACTTAACTAACATTTGAATAAGCCATCTGAATGTGGCTCAATAGTGAATACCATTAAAATCCACGTGCACTACAGGTGACTTATTCAAATGATAGTTAGGTCTGTTTTTTATGCCCGGTTTCAATTTTTAAAGTTAAAAATTTAAGTATAACAATCGATAACTACTAAAAAACTATCTGTTATTTAATATATATAAATAACATTTTCAATAACATTAAAGTTATAAATAAAATTAATTTAAGTAAAGACTTTAATTTAAAGTACTTTATTTTTTACTTAATCTTGTAATGAAGACAGAAACAAAATATATATTTTTCGTAATGCATAAACTAACAATTAATTATTTTTAACGACTTATTTTCCAGATCCTAATTTAAGAATGCTTCAAGTTTTCAAAGAAGTTTGGAATGGTTTACTTTTCAACGCTTCCATAAGTTTAAATTATTTATTATGAAAGATTACATTTAGAAAGCATATGGTTTTCAACGTTTTTAGATTAATTATTGAGTTTTCATGTTATGTTGTCGACTAGCAAAGGGAAATAATTTTCTGTCGATAAAATTACGGTTTTGACCTTCTAGTTCAAACCAAAATGGTTCTTGACACAAAACTATTAAATTTTGAAGGTTCAATATACTTAAAATTCTTTAATTTTAAACGGTGCAAATGATTATCTCTGAAATTTCTTTAGTTTTAATTTAATAGCGAATTGGAAGACTTGATAATTGCAGAATTTTCAGTTCAAAGTATTTTTAATTAAATAATTTCGAATGAAATCCTTCTAGGACAAATTAAAAATAACGAAAAATTTAGACAATTATTTCTAAAATTTAAGCCTTGAAATAGAGAATATTTTAGAACCAAGCATTAAAAATTGAATTATTTTTTTATTTAAAAATTGTAAAAATATGAAAATTTTCGAACTTAAATTTAAACAAAACAATTTCGAATTTAAATCCTTAAAATTGGGCAATTTTAAATATTGGGATCAAATGCAATACCAATATTGTTTTTTATTCTTATCTTTAAATTTTCAATGCAATATATTAACCCTTCGCCTATAAACGTTTTTTCGTCACCTCCCGTCTGTAAAGGTGGGTCTTTAAAGTCCGGCTTAATATAATATAGTTAAAAAGTACTGAAAAAATTGATGCCAATGTTGGAAAATTTCAACTTGACATGCCCGTTTACCGCAACTTATCAGAAGGGACTAGAACTGAAAGTGACCATCAAATTTGGGAATTTGTTGCATAACTTTTTTTAGGTGAGGATAGCACTGAAACCGGTTTGGCCCGGACACGAAAGACCTACCTTTACAGACGAAGGGTTAAAATGACTTCCGATTTTTAGCTGAAGATTTAAAAAAATTAACCCTTTAAAATTGAAAAATATTTTATTGGGAAATATCAAGAATGAATAATAATTTTAAATTAAATTTTGAAAAATGATCGATTTAAAAATAAAAAGTTTTAAGTTGTTTTGTTAAAGATAAAAATCAACCTATGCAATTAAATCATCTTTAAAAATTTTAATTGGTACATAAGTTTAAATTTTGCAATTGAAATGGAAATGGTTAAATAAAAAAAAATTTGAATTTTTGAATTTTTAACTGATTTAAATTTAATTAATATCTTTAATTAAAATTTTTAACAATTCTCGGTGACTTTAAGTGTCTTCAGTTTTAAATGAAGTTCGAGTTAGTTTAATTTTAAACTTTTCAAAGTAGACAATTTTCTATTTTTAATGTTTCCCATTTAAAATAAACGTTCTTTTTGAAAGTTTTTTTTAGAAAAAATTAAATTTGAAGGGGTTATAATAAACAAATTATAATTTAAGCAGTAAAAATGAAGTTGAATTTATTTTTCGATCATCAAAAATTTTGTCTAATCAATTATAATGTGAAATTCTACATTTTGTATTTAATAACAATTTAAAATTCTAGAATTTTAGAAGCTTTTACTTTAAAACATTAAATTTCGTATTCAATTTCAAATTGTCAAATTTTAATCGCTTGGAATTAAAAATTATTCAATTACAAAAGTTTAATGAATTGATTTATTTATTTTGAATGCTTTTATTTAGAAATGATATTAAATTCTAATTTAAAACTATTCAAATTTCAACATTTTAAAATTGTCCTTTTTTCGACATTTTAATCTGAACTTATTTAGTTTACACATTCTTTCATTTGAAATAAAATTATCCAATTTGAGCTTGCTTCTAATAAAATTGTTAAATTTAAAAAAAAATCTGTTAGGAATTTTTCAACTTTGAGAGATTTTACATCTTTCAAAACTTTCAATTCAAACGTATTCAATTTTAAGCACTTTTGATTAGAAATCATACAAGCTCAGTTATTTCAATTCCATTAAAAATCAATTGTTGTTTTGCAAATACCTAATCTAAAATTGTTTAATTTGGAATATTTTCAATTCAAAATCGTTCAAAATATAATTCTTTTTTAATTTTGAACGCTTTCAATTTAAAGCTAATAATTATTAATTACTGTATAAAACAAAGTTTAAACTTGATATTTAATAGTTGGTTTAATAATGTACTTTCAATATATTTTTATTTTTAATGTTAGTAAATAAAAATTCAAAATAATGAAAAATCTTTTCGCACGTGTACATTTTCTACTAAAGTCGGCGTCAAAAATACGCGACCCTCACTTTGAACGCTCGCCACTCGTTCAAAAAAATTCGTAGAAAATTCTAGCCGGGTACACGTTAAAGCTTAAAGTCTTACGCGTTAAACGATATGTATATTGTTGTTCCAAAAAATGTTTTACGCTGGCGCTGATGTAAAACGTGTCCAAAAACAAGGTTTTGGAGGCACTTTTTTAAGTCTCGACTCTCGAGATTTCCCAAAACGAGCTGAAAGTCTTAAAAAACTCTTAAAAAACAATTCACAGACACTTCTTAAGGTTCTAGAATGCAACGCAGTTTTCAATATTTGGAAATATCAAATTGTTTGCTAATGACAGACCCGATTGAAGTACACTTTAAAAAAATGAAAGACGATCGATATTTCGCGAAGTAATCCTTTAAAAATATTTCACGATTAAAGGAGAGTAGGCACCGTAGAAAAAGTGTTAGAAAAAAAGTATCCATTTCACAACAATAGGTACTTCAGGAGGAAGGGGATAACGGTGCACTAATAGGTCAAAAGTTGAGAGCGGAAAAGCAGGGAGGTGGGTATCCCCTTCCTTCTAAGGTACCTATTGTTGTGAAATTGATCCTTTTTTTCTAACACTTTTTCTACGGTGTCTACTCTCCTTAAATCGTGAAATATTTTTAAAGGATTATTTCGCGAAATGTCAATCGTATTTCATTTTTTTTAAAACGTACTTCATTCAAGTTGGAAAACTGCACATTTTAAGCCATTAACATCTCCCTATCATTATTTCTGTCCAAGATAAGATTTTGCGGAAAACGGTCTGTAATTAGCAAACAATTTGAGATTTTCACGTTTTGAAAACTGCTTTGCATTCTAGACACCTTAAAAAGCGTCTGTCAATTATTTCAGATTTTTTAAGACTTTCAGCTCGTTGTGGGAAGTCTTAAAGGTCGAGGCTTTAAAAAAGTGCCTCTAAAACCTCGTTTTCTGACACGTTTTACATAAGCGCATGCGTAAAACATTTTTTGGAACAACAACATACATACCGTTCAACGCGGGAGACTTTAAGCTATCACGTGTACTCGGCTAGAGTTTTCTGCGATTTTTTTTTAACGAGTGGTGAGCGCTCAAAGTGCGGGTCGCGTACTTTTCACGCCGACTTTAGTAATATTACAATAAACAAATGTTCCAAAAATGTAGCAGGGGTATTTTTAGCTCCTTTATATAAAACTCCTTTTTTTAAATTTCTTTTTTAAAACAATTTTTTCACAAAAATTTGATAAGTTTTTTAAAAAATAATTCATGAAACTTTTATAATTGCTTCTTCATATACAGGGAGGTTTTTAATGGCCTATATTTTCAAATATGTATATGTGTGTAACTATTTGCTGCTTAGCATACCTGGAAAAGTAAAAGAACAATGAACATGAAATTTAGACGAAATGTAGCTCCAATTGATATCCAGGTCTGATAAAATTTTGAGCTAGATCGACAATTGAGGAGTGTTTTTTTGTTTAGTTTACATAGATTTCAATAACAAAATTACATTGTTGACGACAAAAACTTTGTTGGTATTCAAAATAAAAGAAAATAATATATAGTGCATTTGTTTGCGTTTTCGAAACGCATCAGTCAACCTGTTGTTGAAACTTTTATGATCCGCCAGTACCAATTTACGAAGTTTCAAAAAAATGTGTGTATTACGTTTATATGAGAAAAACTTTCACTGCAGTACTGTATCCGAAATGTTTGTTCGCGTCATCGAGACATGTCGCTTGATCTATTGACATACTTTCTAAGAACTCTTATGATCTAGCAATACCGATTTATAAATTTAAAAAATGCATATATTGCTTCAGTTCTTGATATGAGGACAACTGTTTTAATACTGGAAATACAACAGTAATGTATATGATACATTTTTCTCGTCTTCGAGACGCATCGATTACCTATTGACGAACTTTCGATGACCTTTCTCAATTAATCAATAAAGATTTAGAAAGTTTTAAAAAAAAGGTTACATTGTTTTTTTTATAAAGGAAACTTTTGTTTTTATTTAAAATATAATACTACCATAATTTAAAAAGTTGTCATTGTAACAGAAAAGATCGGTAAAAGCTTGAAAAATATGGAAAGCATCCCGTTTTTTCTTTTGCTGAAGAAAAACCTGCCTTTAAGTACTTCGCAGTAGTATGATCAGCTTATTTTAATTCCCCGACATTGATTTAGTTGATCAAATATACAATTATATACTTCAATTGAATAAGGACTTCGAGTATCTTCCACTTTCAAAACATTTCTTAGGGTATCAAATACATTTTAAAAATGTATTTTAATTTGTTTTCTATACTTCTGTTGTGTATCTCGTGTCGCTAGGCTGAAAAATTTAATTTCCGATTGGTCAATGGCAGTTTCGATGTTTAAAAGAGAAAACGTGAATTCTATATGAAAAAGATTCAGGACGGTTTTGTAGATCTTTTTAGAAGAAGAAATTAGGTTCTTGTACATTTTTTTTAATAGCGCATAGTTTGGGCGAAAAATGAAATTTTTTATTTTTTTAAAAACTTTATCACGATAAAAACAAGACCTATCGTCATATAAAAAAATATTCTGCAGTAAATTTGTAAATATTTTTCAGATGGATAATTTTTTTTCTTAAATTTTTTTTCGTATCTCGCATATTTTTCCTGGAAAATGGAATTTCTAATTTTCGTAGATAGCTAAATCTAATCTGATAATTTTTTTGAAAGTTATCGTACTCAGGAGGTCTTAAGACGTGATGATTTGATGAAAACCGGCGAAATCAATTTTTACATAAAACAAATCTTCTCATTAGGATGAAAATGTAAAAAATGGCTCCGTCTGGGAGCCAAAACGCGTAATTGGTTATCTTATCCGCCGTACTAATATTAGCAGAAGTAATTTATTTATTTATTTTTTCAGGCACATGGGTGTTCTGCAGTATTACTCGATCGATGTGGCTGCTTTCTACTTGATTATCTCAATGCTTTT
>JAAAKG020149503.1:0-10038 GCA_010014905.2 Druon quercuslanigerum
AACGCTAAGCTAACATAGCCTAAGTTGTGATTCTTATTTAAATTCTAGTTTTTAAAATCAAAAATACGAATTTATTTATTATTAAACATCTATCTAAATATGAATAAACAATTTAAAAATTTTCGGGTATATGAACCTTCGGTTAAATGATTTTCGGATAAATCTCCTATCGCTAAACTGATTTTTCGGTAATCTGAACCTAGGCAAAATTAGGCCTTCTGAAATTTGAAATTTCAGTAAAATGAATTTTCGGAAAAATAAATCTTCGCAAAACCTATTTTCGAATAATTCAACATTCGTTTCAATGGTTTTCGGTCAATTAATTATTCGGTAAATAGGTTTCCTTAAAATAAACTTCGCTATTTTAATTTTCGATCACTTGAACCATCGGAAAAATGACTGGGTGTCGAACGTTTGAACCTGTAAACATGGGAAGGAAGATATGAATATCATTTGATGTGTTTTAATTTTAAGTGAAAATTGTTGACATCGAGTTAATAATAACTGACAATAACACATAAAATAAATAGTAAACAGGAATATTTGCCACTAAAGGTGATCTTTGAAACTAAGAAAATACTCTATTGATAAATATTCCGTAGGATTATGCACTTGACAGTAAAAAGATGATATGTCTTTTTGTCGGTTTATACCCTGTTTGAAAGAAAAAGAAAATATATTTTGAAAAAAATTCGATTTTTACGTTTGTCAAATCCAATCTTTACTTTCTTGCAAGAAATAACTAGGTTACTCACCTTTATATTTATATCAATGTTTTTATGAAATGTATATACTATACAACAATAAAAACTTAACGTTTTCACCAAGTTAGACTACATCATGAAATATATTTTCTAATAATATTTGTAATTATTGTATAGGGTTCAAAAGGAAGAGTTCCAAAAATCAAAATATATGGCTGATGTAATCCTGAAACACAATAGCCGTTGGACACAATATTTTTAGGAAAATTTTCCTCTTTTAAAAGTACATGAGTACAGAAGAATAATTTATTCTTCATCGAAGAAAAATATTGTAGTTTTTAACTTACATGGAAATAGAATTACAAATAAAGGTATAAATATGTGGCACACGCACATAAAGCGAGCGGAATTTCAATAATCTTTTGATATGTTGCAGAAATATTCCTGACCAATATTGTTTTGGTCGGACATTTAAATGTTTTTTGAACGTTGCAACAATATTTATTTATAATGTCGCCAATGTGTCCAATAAATATTCTAGCAATATTTTTACAAAATTGTGTATTATGTGGGTAATAAAAAAATTAATTCCACTTTTTAAATCGGTAACCAATTTCATAAGCAGACTTTGGAACCCCATAGGGTGTATGTTCGTTTCATTATGTAAACGATACCTTTCCTTTTCTTCATAAGAATGAAAATAAATTGACAGTATTACAGTTTAATTATTTATGTAGTAAATTACAATTTATCTTTGATATTGAAAGAAAAAAATTAATTAAGCTTTTTATATTTAGAAGTTTGCCTAGATAAAAATAACTGAATTATTAAAAATTGGTTTAGAGGAAAGCAACTTATTTCAGAAGACCTTTTGATTTTTGTATTCAACCACCCTATTCAACATAAAATAGGGGTTTTTATAAACCCTGTGAATGGTATAACAATTTTCCTAATGAGTTCGTTAAAAAGAATATAAAAAAAAACTTTTTGAACAAGATTCAAAGAAAAACCAACCTTTTGAAAAAAACTTTATTAGAAAGAATTTCATAAAATTTCGAAAGCATATTAAATAAATTTCAAAACATAACTGCGCATTGTATTAGAAGAGAATAACAATAAAATTTCAAAACCATGTGATGAAAATACAGTTATGGCTAAATATTTGGTTCATTGCCATACTAGGCATCCTAAATAGAATAAATATTTTTTACTCAATTTCTTAAAAGAAATATTTTTCTTTAAATTATTATTATATAGCATTTTTTAAATATAAGCAATCTTAAAAATGTATAAATTTTTGGATTGTTTTTTTTCCTATCAGAAAAATGTAATAATCTATGTAGATTAGTTTAAAATTAACCACACAAAAGGGGGAATTATTTAGTTGGTATGAAAGTGCATTAGCCATTCTTTTGTCCCGTTTCAAGAAAATCAATATCCCTGAATTCGGAAAAATGTATTTTTATTATAATTTTGAACTTTAAGAACGTCTGACTACGTGAAACAGGAAAGTAAATAATGTATTCAATATTTATGACGGAAAAGTCAGGGAATTTTATTGGTTTGGGAAAGTCAGAGATATTGAAAAAAAATCTATTAAGAGTCTGGCCATTTCTTTAAAAGTAACTTTAAATGACTGACAAGGATAATAAATTTAAAATTTCTTTATTCATATTCCAAATTTTGATCAGGGAGTAATTTGTAATTTTGAAAATGTTTTGAGTCCTTCCTGACATAATATTTTTGTTAAGAATTTATTTCCCCTGTGATTTTATCTCTATTTTTTTACAGTTGATTGCTTCTGACGATTGTATTTTTAGTTGAAATGTCTTTATTTGATTGAAAAATAAATAATTTTCTAAAATTCACCCATCTTGAGTAAAAATTCAATTTTTATGATAAAAAATAAACAGTTTGTTCAAAATTTTTTTTCTTCTATTTAAAATTCGCCAAAAGTGTTGGTTAGTTAAAAATTGGTACTTTTTGGTGCAAACATTTATCTGTTTTAGTAGAAATTTAATATTTTTTGGATGAAAATGCAATCTTCAGGTGGAGAATTATTATTCTCTAGTTGTTAATGCATACTTTTAGATAATAAATTCAACTTTCTTACAGAAACAGACTTGAAAGTTCCACAATTTTTATAAGCATTTTTTCTTTCTTGACAAACAAATCTTTTTTTTTTAAGATTCCTCTTTTTAACTTAAAATTTCACCATTTTTAGTAAATGGTTCATCTATTTGGTTGAAAATGGGACTGTTATATTTATAGTCTTTTTTAAATGATTTTTTTCACACTAAATTAAATTTTTTTGACCCAATGGATTTCAAATCAGGCAGGTTCTATGCTTGAATCTCTCAGGGACAAAACATGTTGTTTTTTAGAGAAAATTAGGTGATACGCATTTATTTGCGATTTATGAAACAATTACGAAATTATGCGTATTTAAATTTTTACTTCGTTAAAAAAAAAATTCTTTAAATGTATATAACTTTTGACAAAATCCGCTAGACAACTTAGAAAATGTTAAAAACTGCCAAAATGGCGAAAGTTATTTTGAAAATACAATTTTTGCTATCATGATAAAAGTATCTGGTAAGTTTAATGCGGGCTAAATAATGTTTGTGGCCAGGAATTTTTTTTCCATAAAATCAAATTTTCGTATTTTGTATGCTTACAACAACAGATACGAAAAAATATTAAGAAAATAGTTTGCACAGTTAAAAAAGTTCTGCAAAAGATGTCTTTATTTGTTTATGAATAAATGAATTGAGATATGATTTTTCAAAATTTGGTAATCAAGAAAAATTATTTGTTTTTAATTGCTCACTGAAAAACAAGTTTTGAATATAAAAAACTATTCTTGTATTGTAAATACGCCTTCACCCATAAACTGTAAAAAATAGTATAACATATCACCTGTTGTTTTTTCACAACAATTATATTGAATTCTTATAAACAATTTTATTTATTTTAAACTTGGAACTTTTTTTCTCTTCTCAAATATGCAGGAAAAATTTTAGAATAGAGAAACGAAAAGTTTTAACGTTACTTGGAGTTTTAGCTCCAAGTGTAACTTTTTAGTGTTAGCTCACTCGTTCAACGTACGTGACGGATTATTTAAGTTCGTAACACTTGGAGTTTTTATTTTTTCATTTTTAAATTTTTTCAGCATATTTGAGAATCTTGAACAAAAACTTGTAATCAAAAAAAAAAAAAACAGGGAAAAAATGTTCCAAATTCAAAAATAATAAAATTGTTTTTTTAAAAAAAACTATATTGTAATGAAAAAACAACAGGTATTATACTATTTTGAAAAGATTGTGGGTAAATTCGTCTTTACAGTGCAAGAACAATTTTTTCAATTTAAAACTTTTTTTACAGCGAGCGTTTTTAAAGCAAAAAAAAATTTTCATTTATCCATTTATAAATTTTTTCTGCATATTTGAGAATTTTGAACTAAAATTTTTAAGCAAAAAAAATAGGGAAAAAATGTTCCATGATCAATATAAATACATTTTTTTTTAAATTCTCTATATTGTTATGAAAAAAAATAACAGGTGGTATATTATACTATTTTGAAAAGATTATGGGTGAATTCGTCTTTTCAGTACAAGAATAATTTTTTCTATTTAAAACTTGTTTTACAGCGAGCGATTGAAACGCGATAAAAATTATTTTCATTTTTCCAGTTTAAAATTTTCCCTGCATATTTGAAAATCTTGAACAAAAATTTTTCAGTGCAAAACACAGGGAAAAAATATTCCAAGTTCAAAATAAATAAATTTTTTTAAAAAAATTCTCTATATTGTTATAAAAAAAACAACAGGTATTACACTATTTTGAAAAGATTGTGGGTGAATTCGTGTTTTCAGTACAAGAATAATTTTTTCTATTCAAAACTTCTTTTACAGCGAGCGATTAAAACGCGATAGAAAAATTTCATTTTTCCATTTTAAAATTTTTCCTGCATATTTAAGAATCTTGAACAAAAATTTTTAAATAAAAAAAAGGAAAAAAATGTTCCAAGTTCAAAACAAATATAATTGTTTAAAAAATTCTCTATATTTTTATGAAAAAAACAGGTGGTATACTATTTTAAAAAGATTGTGGGTGAACCTATATTTTCAGTACAAGAATAATTTTTTCTATTTTTTAAATTTAAAAAAAAAGCGTAAGGATAAGAAACATACGGGCAGTTTCTGTGGAAATGTGTAAACCCCATCTGTTTTGTAAAAAAAAACATTTTTTTACAAATTTTTGTTCATATAAAAAAAAATTCTATAAGTGAAATTTTGTTGAATAATATATGTTAATATAAAAAATATAAGTTGAATTAAAAAAAAATATTGACACTTGTATTATTTGCTGAAAACACTGAAAGTTGTTGAAAGCAAAAAAATCCAAAAAATCGGTTTTATAAAAAAAATTGTCATGGCAATAAAATTTATTCAGGCCTGATAAAAGTCACAAGATACTTTCCTTATTATAGCAAAAATGAAACAGAAAATGGAGATGAAAATATAAAAAGTTTTTTTTTTGAGGAAATTGAGTTTTAGTATTTTCAGAAAAACCGCCTCCATATTGTTAATTTTAAACATTTTCTTATTTTTCTTACGAATATGAACGAAAGCGAAAAAATATGCCGGAGTGTAAGAAGAAATCTAAAATATTTTAATTAGGTCGATAGTTATGTGACTTAAGAGAAATATTGTTTTTTTACGAAACAAAAATCCAAATACGTATAACTTCGTGAACCCACATTTTTTTCATACATCGTAAAAATACGAATCACATAATTTTTGTGAATCAACATTCAAATAAATTTTTGGAAAAGTAAGTTTTTTTTGCTGCAAGCTCAACATTTTTTATTCAATTATTCGAATATTTCGTTGAAAATTTAATTATTTGGTTAGAAACTTAACTATTTTGTTGAAAATGTTATTATTTAGTTTTTGTTAAAATTTCAACTTTTTTTATCCGCCCTTTGACTGTTTTATTAAAAAATAAACTATTTTGAAAGAAAATTCGTCATGTAGAATAAAAAATTTGTTTTCTTTTGTTGAAAGAGTAACAGTCTAATTAGCTAATCTTTAAGGGTTACAAATTTAAATTTTTTGTTGTTAAACAAATTATTTTATTGACAATTAAACGATATGGTTGGAAATTCATTTATCTTGGTCTAAAGATGAAGGTTTTAATTTGTAATCTGAAATTATTTTATTCTGTTTATGGAAGATAAATGAACATTAATGATTAAGGAAAAATCATTGAAGTTCAGAGAATTTTGAAAACTAAAATTTTCGACCACCCTGTTATTTTAGATTGAAATTGTTTATTAGAACAATTATTTAAATTTTGAAATAAAATCCTAGTAAAATTATGTAATGCTTCTTAAGTGCGTTAAGATAATTATTTTATTAACAACAAATATTAAAAGTGAATGTTTCCTTATTCTTATTTTAGAATTGTTTATAAATAATTTAATTAATTTTAAAGGTTTTTAGAATATGCCTATAAACGTTAAAGTTAGTCAAACTTTCCCAGACATAAGCTGAAATAAAAAGAAAAGTATAACAAAAAGTAAAGGGAATAAAAAAAGGCAAAAATAAAATCAAGCCGAATGGCAAACTACTTATCCGCTCCTCCTGAAGTAGCGGATCGACTATTTTCGATTCTTTTGTATTGTATTTGCTGCAAAGTTCGAACTCAAGTAAGCAAAGATCTTCAACAAATCTGTTTTTATTGCTCTCCAGTAAGCGACTGCCGCGGTTTAGGAGGGAAAGTTACACTTCCCAAGTTTAAGACTTTCTGACCGCGTGTAACAGAAAAGTAAATAAAGTTGACTCAATATTTATTTTTTCAAAAAAAAAAAAATTAGAATATATTTAAATATTGAAAATTAATTGAAATAGTTCTTTAGAGTAATTATTAAAAATTTTGTAATAAAATCCTACTAAATTTTTCCTGCTTTTGTCCCTTTTCTAATATTTTAATAGATACCAGAAAATAATGTATATCCTCATGATACAGATAAAAATACAAACAACATTCATCTGACACAAAACATAAATTTCAAAATTGTACATCAATAATCGAAATATGTCAAATAAATTAATATAATTCAACATTTAATTTAAAAACAATTGATTTAGAAGACTAGTATTAAAATAATTATGACCTGAAGCTTCAGAATTTGGGAAATTCACTAATTGCAAAACTTTGAAACTGTTTAATTTTGAGGTGGAAGCGAAAGCTAATTGATGTTATCAATTCGAAGCACTAAGTAATTATACATTTGATATTTTAAAAAATTATTTAATTATAAATACAAAGCATTCGAAACTTAATAATAATTTTAATAATTTCGATAACGAAAAATCTGCTGCTTATAAATATAACCATTTTTTGATTAGGCATATCAAATTACATTAGTTTTGATCATGAAAAATTTTTCATAATGAAAATTTCGACTTCAATAGATTTAAAATTACAAACTTCTCAGTAAAAAGATCTCGATTGACAGATAGCTGACACATTTGTGTACATTTGCTTTCAAAGGGAAATATCTCTAAAAACATTTCATTCATAAAAAAAAAAATTCCATTAAATTTCCAGATTTCCCGAGGTTTTTTCAAAATTTTATAACTTGTTGATGTCTCTTTAGTCCTGCATCGGATACCACACTCCATGCAGAGAAGAATTTTTGAAATTTTTCTTTTTCATTTTTCTGATAAAATCGGGCGTCATTCTCTGGTAAGAGATAAAACATAGGAGCTTTAATGTGGACAGACGGAAATCGTATTTTATTACTATTCATTTTAATAAATTCAAAAATGTTCATAATATATTTATTTACGAAAATCCCAGTTCTGAAAGTGTAGAACGTTTGTCAAAGACGATGCTTTAAACCAAAAAATCTGCAAAATAAAATAGATAAATTCTTGTCTTCATCCCTAGCAGAAACACATCCTCGTCTACTTGTTATTCTGTAGGATTTTATCTCTTTTGAACTTTAGCTTCGAGTAAATAAAGCTTTCCTTCAGGAAATTTAGTTTTATTCACAGAAAGGAAAATAACTGAAGCTTTTAAAAATAATTGAAAAGTTCAAGGATGAACGAAAGTTACGCCAAACAATTAACCTAATAAATTTGCTTAATAGTAGCAGCACTAACTATAAATTAGGCTTACATTGTTTAAAAATTAAATTTCTGATATTTTTTATAATAACTGAGATACTCAATTTTTCATTTTTGGTAATAGTCGGTTTGTTAATCTGTAAAACCAGAAATTGAAACGTTTAAATTGATGATTGATTAAAATAATTATATTTATTTTTTTCAGTTGACTGCATTCATTTTTGGAATAAGTTCACGAACATTCGTAAACAATTCAAATAGGAATATTTGTTTTTATTAATTAAAATTCAATTTTATCTTTCGTTTTCGGACGTAAAAAAGTTTGGGTTTCAAAAACTTTTCTATAATTTATGTTGAAATGTCTATACTATCTTCAAGTCCTTTAACGTCCGAGAAACTAACATCTTTGATCTCCTGCTCTCATAATTTTGTTTTTATAATAATATTTTTTTAAATAAATACTAGCAGGAAAATTAAACAGCATTATCAATTGTTACAAAATTCTTCTTAAAATGTGTTGTTGGGATATGGTGATAATAAAATGTATCGATTTTCAAATCCAAACACTTTTTTCGGTTTTTTTAACAATATACTTTTTATTGAGATTTCAGGTCTTTTAAATTTATTTTATTATACTGATCATTAATAAAAAAAATCTATTCTATAAATTTTGAAAGACTTTTAGAAACCCTTGGAAAATTTTATGATTAATATACTAAACTAAATAAATCCTAAATTAATATTTTGTAGAAATTGTTAATGTACGTTGTTGGCTTTAGGGTCAGTTGGATTCAAACTAATTAAGTTGTGTCAAACGTTTCGACACATACTTTCACATCACAGGTGTGAAATTATAAATTACCTAATTTTGAATTTAAATTTGATTTAAGTTTATTAATAACTATTGTTAAATCGACTTCCGTTTCCGGCATGTAAGTGTTTAGGTAGCGGGAATTATGGTTGTTGAGTTTTTCCGATAATTGTGGTGAAATTTGAGGTGAGTGAATTGGTGGGAGTGTATAGAAGGGTTTGGATGAAAGAGATTGTCTGAGGGATTGTAAAATTGGAAAAAGGATGAGGATATTTTTGAGGATTGAGACAGATTTGTGTGAAAGTTGAGGTTAGGTTGGTTTGAGATTTGTGACAGGGTGGGAGGACTGAGTTGATCGGATTTGTAGTAGCAGGGCTGGGTAGAGACGGGGAAAGACAAGACAGGTACCAGAACGCGACGATAGAGGCAGAGAAGGACAGAAGGCGGGAAAGTTTGAAATTGGATTCATGAATAAAAAAAATTGTAACATCGAGCAAAAATCGGATTTAGAACAGGAAGTGTTTAGTACACAGAAAGAGGACATCAAAAAAAAGGAAGGCAAGGGGGGAGTACAAAAAAACTATCGAAGAGGAGAGATTAAGAGCAAAAAGCGTAGGATCGATTAGGGTTTTTATGAAAAGGCCGAAAAAGCAGAGTTTGGTAGAGAAGGGTGAGAATAGTAAAGGGGCTAAAGGAAACGGTGGCGAATCCGAAAAGCAGAGAAAAGAGGAAAGAATAAAAGAAGTTCGCGAAGTCATGATGGAAGTAATGGGAATTTATGAAGGAAGGCAGGAAAAAAGAGGAGAGGAATTAAGGAAAGAAATTAGGAGGGAAATAGCTGAACTTAGGAAAGAAAAAAAAATGGGAAGAAGTTAGGGAAAAGTTAGAAAAGAGGATGCAGTCATTAGAGCAAAAGCTAGAGAAGCAGGAGGATAATAATAAAAAGGTAGAGGAGATTTAAGGTAGGATTAGAAAGATAGAAAGCTTGAACCGGGATCTTGGTGGGGACGTGATTGGGAATACGGAGAAGGAAAGACTGAGGAAAATAGAATAAAAAATAGAAAACAATAGGGGAAGAAAGAAAAAGAAACGTAGTGATAAAGCGTATAAGATTAGAGGGGAAGGAGATGCAGGAGGGAGTGGAAGAAGTACTAAAATGGATTGATGCAAAAGTAGAGATAGAGGAAGTGCGAAGTGTAGGAAGAGAAGAACGAAGAGGGAAGAGAATGGTACTAATGAAACTAAAGAAATGGAAAGATAAGAGGGAATTAATGGCAAAGAAGAGGATGTTATATGGGAGCTTGAAAAGAATAGAGGATGATTTGACATGGGTACAAAGGAGGATGCAATATAAGTTAAGGAAAATAGCGAAAGAGGAAAGAAA
>JAAAKG020149505.1:0-10037 GCA_010014905.2 Druon quercuslanigerum
TTCAATTTTTAATATTTTATTAATATAAGAATCTAATAAAAAGATTTCTTTCATGAAAATTGAGGTAACATTCACAAATCAATTTTAAAAAATCATATGATATTTTTAGTTTCTTATTTTTAAAAATTTCTCTGTTTATACAAAAAATAAAATTCAACCCAATTTTTGATGGCAGAGAAATAATGTTAGATTATCAAAAATTTTGTAGTTGGCAATAATTTTTAAAGTATCCTTCAAAGTGCAAGTTATTATTCAACCATTGTATTGTGAAAATTTGGACAAAACTTTTAAAAAAATATTCCATATGAATAAATAAAGCTTTAAAATTCATGCAGGTACTTCGGGGAATTTTTTCACACGTTCATGTTGGTATTGAATATTTTTTCTGTAGTCTGTTCATTTCTGCAGTCACGATTTAATTACCCTCAGCTTTTCAAATATATGTTCTTCCGCACTTTAATCCTAGTAGTGTAGTAGACACATCTTACAAGTCATGTCACATGGTTGTGTGATTGTCAGGAAGATTATGTTTGTATCTAGTACTTCATGGCGTCCATGATAAATGAGCCTGTGAGTAAATATACTTGCACTTTGCCGTTTCCGTCTGCTGATCCATTAAAATGTTACATAGACCCCTATGAGAAGCAAATTCAACTTTCTTATCGAACTTGGCTATGTTGCTAGACTTGAGAGATTGTAGATAATGAACACAAGAAAATTCTGCTCAGTACTTTATGGTTTCATGAACCACAATTTGTTTGCTAAATCAATCAAAATCTTTTCTTAGACCAGCAAAAAGCACCTATTTCAATTAACTAAAATATATTCTCTAGGACAAGCAAAACAATGGATTGGTTCGACAGATATAAGGTAAAAACAAAGTCTGATTTTAAGCTTACGAACGGTCTTGATTTAAGATGTTAACTAAAGTAGACAATGTCCGATTAAATTCAGCGTAGGATAATAGTCTAGACATAAGACGATTATAGGGCTGAAATTCAGCCGTTAAAGAAACTGAAAATGAACTGCAAGTCAGAGAATGGTCTAAAATTCAGTCCTTTGATGGACTATTTTTCTATCGCAAGACAGAATTCTCCAAGGCTCGAATTCTGTAATAAAATAAAATGTAAAAAAATTTCTTTGTTTAAAGTAAATGTACTTTAATATAATTTGTTTAAATATAAATTTAAATTTATACTTGAACAATATTTACGATAGTATATTTATTTGAAACAAGGAAATTAGTTTTATATTTTCGTATCAATAAACAAACTTTTTTTTTCACCCGACTCTTGTCGCATCACAAACTTTAAGCAAATAACGTCGAGTGTGACGTCACAACTTAAAACTTTCGAGAACTGAAAAATAGCTTCATTGCAGTCTTTTTTTCAGCTCGAAGTATATTCATCCTAAGGCAAGACAATTAAATCTTTCTTTAAGACCAATGGACTAAAATTTAGTCCACTTAGTGGCTTATTTTTCTTTTAAGACCCAGGAGGATTTTTAAAAGTATTATTTTTACGATTAAACCAAGTTACCGACTTAATTTCAGACAAAAATGAAAACAAGTCCAGCGTAAATTTCAGACTTTGTTTTTACTGTGTGTGATGTAATCAACCAAATTTCACTAATCAAAAAATTGTCTTTGGTCAACCAAATATTCTGTTGTCAATATCATAAGGGACGGTAAGTAAATTAATTTTTTTATTTATTTGTTAAGGAAGGGGGGGGGGGGGTCGTTCACTCGTGATACGTAATTTTTGAAAATTAGAAAAAATTTTCTCCTGAAGATTATCTTTTTAGTTATAAACTTTCTTATTTGGTTAAAAATTCAATAATTTTCTTAAAAAGACACTCTTTTTGATTGCAAATTAAACTTTTTGATTGCAAATTAAACTTTTTTATTAAAAATTCGTATTTTTTAGTTAACAAATTAGCTCTTTTCGTAGAATATGAACCTTTTTTAAAATTCATATTTTGTTGCTGATAAGTCAACTTAAATCTTTTTTGGATGAAAACTATTTTTTCTGACATTTTTTTCAGTTAATCTATTTTAGTAGAAATATTGCATCTCTCTTGGATAAAAATTTAGCTATTTTGTAGAAAATTCAACTATTTCCCATAAAATTTGCTTTTTATTTAAAAAACGTATTTTGTGTTAACAAGTTAATTGAAATCTTTATGGTCGAAAACTAAACTCTTTTTTGAAAGTTTGTCTTTATGATTTTCAAATTAACCTGCTTTTGCAGAAATTACATCTTTCTTGGATAAAAATGCAATTGTTTGGTTCAAAATTATTATACTTGGTTAAAAAATCACAATTTTTGGTTGAAAATTCTATTTTTTAGTTGAAAATTTACATTTTATTGCAAATTTATATTTTGGTATTAAATTCTTAAATTTTCTTTTGTAGATAAAAAATTCATCTGTTTAAGAGAAATTTTATCTTTTTGAAATGAAAATGTAACTATTTGGTAGAAAATTTAACTATTTTATTAAAAAGACATCCTTTTTTATTAAAAATTCGTCTTTTTGGATTGAAAAATCAAATTTTTTGCAGAAACTTAGTTTTTGCTTAAAAGTTTATATTTTAATCTTGACAAGTCAACTGGAATTTTTCTTGGATAAAGATTTCACTATTTTCTTCAACAAAATTTTTTTTCTTAGATAAAACTTTATCAAAAAAAAAAATTTTGATTTTTTTAAAATGAAAATGTAACTATTTGGTAGAGAATTCATCAATTTTATTAAAAAGCCATCCTTTTCGGTGGAGAATTCGTCTTTTTGGATTGAAAATTAGATTTTTTCACAGAAACTTATTTTTTTACGAAAAAATTATATTTTGATCTTGACAAGTTAACTGGAATTTTTTTTGGATGAATATTCAACTATTTGAAGAAACATTCTTAAACAAAAATTTATCTGTTTTAAGAGAAATTTCATCTTTTTGGGATAAAAATGCAACTATTTGGTAGATAATTTAAAAATTTTGTTAAAAATTCATCTTTTTTTATTAAAAATTCGTCTTTTTTTATTGAAAATTCCATTTTTTTGCAGAAAATTATTTTTTGTTAAAAAATGTATATTTTAACATTGACAAGTCAACTGGAATCTTTTTTAGATAAAATTTTCACTATTCTCAAAGTTTTTTTCTTAGATAAAAATTCATCCGTTTGTGAGAAATGTCATCCTTTTAAAATTAAAATTTAACTATTTGGTAGAAAATTCAACAATTTTATTAAAAAGTCATCCTTTTTGGTGGAAAATTTGTCTTTTTGGATTGAAAATTCAAATTTTTTGCTAGAAACTTATTTTTTGTTAAAAAAATTTATATTTTAATCTTGACAAGTCAACTGGAATCTTTTTTGGATAAAAATTTGAGTATTTTTTTCAAATTTTTTTTTCTTAGATGAAAATTCATCTGTTTAAAAAAAATTTGATCTTTTTTGAATGAAAATGTAACTATTTGATAGAGAATTGAACAATTTTATAAAAAGTCATCCATTTTCGTGGAAAATCCGTCTTTTTGGATTTAAAATTACGTTTTTTTCGCAGAAACTTATTTCTTTTATAAAAATTCATATTTTTATCGTGAACATTTTACTGTAATCTTTTTAAATCGAAAATTAAACTCTTTTTAAAAAATTTATCTTATTTATTAAAAAATTCATCTATTTTATTAGAAATTTCATTTTTTATGGAAATGAATCTTTTTCTTTAAAAATGAAAGATTTCGTTAAATCCCTTTGTTAAAAACTCCTTTTTTAGGATTTATACTTTGAGTTAAAAATTCATCTCTTTGACTGAAAGTTGAACTATTTCGTTATGAAATAACCTCCTTTAATTTAAAATTTGCCTACTTGGGTAAATTGTTTGTTTGTTTGAAAATTTAACTGTTTAGTGTAAAAGCCTTCTTTCGGTTTAAAATAATTGTTCACCAGGAAATGCAACTTTTTGGATTTTATGAGACTGATTTTTTTTTTAGTTAAAATTCTCCTTTTTTGGTAAAATAAATAATTTTCTTGGTTTGAAATTTCTCGTTCCTTTGGTAAAAATGCATAAGTTTAGTAAAAAATTATTTTTTTCCTGAAAACTCATATTTTTTCTTTGAAAATTCAATTTGCGTAGAAAAAAATTGTTCTTTTGGCTTGAAAGTTGAACAAATTAGATAAACTTTTATTTATTTCCTGAGTGAAAAATCTTTATTTGTTACAAATTCGTCTTTCTGGTTTTAAAATTCTTTTTTTTTTGTATAAATTTCATCTTTTTTTATTGAAATATAAAATATGACACTTTTTTGTTGGGAATTTATCGTTTTAAGTTGAAAATTCAAGTATTTTGTTTTAAAGTCAGCTTTCATAGTAGAAATTTTACCAACAATAACTAGCAGAAAATTTATGGAATGTAAAAATTCCGTGCAATAAGAGGGAGGAGGAAGAAGAAATATTTTATCTCCCTAAAATTTTATTAATTCAAAAAAATCTTTCTTCGAGTGAAGTTACTACCAAAAATAAAGTGACTATCTTCTAGCCACTTTTCACACACAATTAACAGGTGGAAATAACTCTAAGAAAATCGCTCTGCACTTGCTTACATAAAATTGTGTTAGATAAGTGACTGGAAATAGAGCGAAGGAGATTTATTTAGAATTGCGAATCAGTCTCGTTGAGAAATACCATCGTGGGTGTAACTTTAGTAAAAGGATTTTTAATTTTTATTTTTAGATGAACATGAGAAAATTTGGATATGGATAATCTAAGCATCTAATGGATTTTGAAAAAAAAATTTTATTTGTTTTTGTGCACCAAAGTTTATTTGCAATACCTTGTGATTTGTATTACCTGAGTGAATTAAGGAAGAAAATAATATATTACGTGATTCATGTAGCCGTTGATTTATTCGAGATAACTTTGCTAAGCCTAGTCTAGGCGCTATTGACAGTTCCGACAGCCTTGTACATTCGTTTCATGAGGTTCAACTACACGTGTCGTATTACGACCCACGCGTGCTCAGCAACAACCGGCGTAACTTGTGGTTAATTGTTCACCTCGAAGTGTCGATATCTCTTCAAACTTTACGGTCAGTCAACACCAACTCACATCGAAACTAATTTTCATTTCTAAGGAAATTTCATCATGTTTCGAGTAGAAACAAGTAATGTGCAGAAATCCTGAAAATAAGAACCAAGAATCTAACGACCAAATTTGGCCAAACACCATAAAAAAAACATTTGTGAAAAATATTCGCGAACGTTTTAACACTCGTACTGAATCCTTTTCAAAGCAATAAAAAAATTTAGAGCAGGCACGAACCGCAACGAAAGTACGATGCTCTCTCCCCGATTTCCGAGAATCTATAATGAGGGTCAAAATGCAAACTCATCACAAACATACCAGAAATATACGGGATGGGTCAAAACGTATGTTTTTGATGGGTTTGCATTTTGATCCTCACTAGATTCTCGGGCGCCAGGGAGAGAGCATTGTGGTTTCGTTGCTGTTCCTTCGTTGAATTTTTTTCTTTTTTTAGTATTTTTTTAAACTTTTTTCAAATTGCAATAGGAAATATAGTGTCGATATCTCTTCAAACTTTGCGGTCAGTCAGCACCAATTCACATTAAAACTAATTTTAATTTCGAAGGAAATTTCATCGTGTTTCGAGTACAAGCAAGTAATATTCAGCATTCCTGAAAATAAAAACCAAGAAACTATCGATCAAGTTTGGGCAAACACCATGAAATTCTCCTTTTCCAATTTGAAAAAAGATGAAATTTTTACAAAAAAGAAAGAAAGTCTTTTTTATTTTTAGCATTATCAAATCACAATAAAAAAAAACATTTGTAAAAAATAATCCCGAACGTTTCCACACTCGTACAGTACCCTTATGAAGGCAATACAAAAATTTAGAGCAGGTCGGAACGGCAACGAAAGCACGATGCTCTCTCCCCGATACCCGGGAATCTAGTGAGGGTCAAAATACAAACCCATCACAAACATACGTTTTGACCCACCCCGCATATTTCTGGTATGTTTGTAAATAAATTTTTTTATTGCCTTGATAAGGGTTCTGTATGATGCATGGTGGTTTCGTTGCTGTTCCTTCGCTAATTTTTTTTCTTTGTTAGGAAATTTTTGTACTTTTTTCAAATTGCAATGGGAAATATAGTGTCGATATCTCTTCAAACTTTACAGTCATTCAGCACCAACTCACATCAAAACTGATTTTCATTTCTAAGGAAATTTCATCGTGTTTCGAGTAGAAACAAATAATGTGCAGAAATCCTGAAAATAAAAACCAAGAATCTACCGACCAAATTTGGGCCAAAACCATGAAATTCTCCTATTCCAATTTGAAAAAGATGAAATTTTTATAACAAAGAAAAGATTCTTCTTTCGACACAAATAAAAAAGAGGAAAGAAAAATGAGAAGGAAACAAACTAAATTCCCTTTCTTCTCTTATTTTATTTCTTTCGTATTTTTTATTTCTATTATTATCGAATCACAATAAAAAAAAAACATTTGTGAAAAATAATCGCGAACGTTTCAACACTTGTACAGAACCGTTACCAAGGCAATAAAAAAAATTTAGAGCAGGCAGGAACCGCAACGAAAGCACGATGCTCTCTCCATGACACCCGAAAATCTATAATGAGGGTCAAAATACAAACTCATCACAAACATACCAGAAATATACGGGGTGGGTTCTCGGGTGTCAGAGAGAGAGAATCGTGTTTTTCGTTGCTGTTCCTTCATTGAATTTTTTTCTTTTTTAGGAAATTTTTTTTAAGTTTTTTCAAATTTCAATAGGTACATTGTATGGTGGTTGTCCAAATTTGTTCGTGGGATTCTTGGTTTTATTTTCAGGTATTCTGTAGATTAACTTGATTATTGGATGTTAAATAGGGTTTCAAATTTGCTTTTAATCTCATTTAAATTTCTTAAATTTTTAATTCATCGGATAGTAGAAACTGGAAATCTTTTAATTCTTTCTAACTTTGTTTAATCTTTAAAATCTAGGTGGAATCTTTTTGAAATAATAAAATAATTTCTAAAATCTGTTAAGCCTATCCGAAACCTTTGCGAAATATTTGAAGTCTTTGTATAATCTTTACAAAATCTTCGAAATATCATTGCGACCTTTGTAAAAATCTTTCCTAAATCTTTGGAAATCTTCGCGAAATATTTGAAAAATTTGGTACTATTTGTGAAATTATTCAAGTCTTTTTTGAATCTATAGAAAATCTTTGTGAAATCTTTAGGAAATTATTGAAATCTTTATTTCTTTGTAATCTATCTGAAATATTTTTGAAATCATTAAAATCTATGAAATTAGATCAATCTTTGGAAGCGTTGGGAAATCATTGCAATCTTTAAATTTTATTTTGAAAACTTTGCGAAATATTCGAAATTTGTTTTTAACCTTTAAAATCTATTAAAAATATTTGTGAAATAATAGAATTCTTTGTAAAATAATAAAAGTATTTGTAAAATCTTCTAAATCTGTCCAAAATATTTTAAATTTTTGCACAATTTATATGAAATTTTCGGGAAATCAGTTTTATTTTGTCTGATCTTTTTTATTTCAAAAAAATTCGAAATATTTGTGAAATTATTTAAATCTCCGTGAAATCTTTCGGAAATAATTCAAATCTTAAATATTTGGGAGTCGTTTAAAACTCTTTGCGAAACATTTTAAATCTTTGTGAAATCATTAAAATTTTTGTGAAATCATTAAAATCTTTGTGAAATATTTAAAAAAATGAATGAAGACTTTGTGAATTCTCTAAAAATCATTGCGAAATATTTTAAATCTTCGTGAAAGCATTAGAAAATCATTGAAATTTACATTAAATCTTAGAAATCTATCTGAAATCTTTGCGAAATATTCCAAATCTTTGTAAAATCTTTGATAAAATATTGAAATATTTGTGAAATCTTTGTGAATTATTCAAAAATATTTGCAAATTATTTGAAATCTTTTCGAAATATTCGAAATCATTGCGAAATATTCCAAATCTTTGTAAAATCTTTGATAAAACATTGAAATATTTGTGAAATCTTTGTGAATTATCCAAAAATATTTGCACATTATTTTAAATCTTTGCGAAATCATTAGGGAATCATTGAAATATTTCTTCAATCTTTGACATTTATCTAAAATCTTTGTGAAATAATAGATTTTTTTGTGAAATTGTAACACCTATATGAAATCTTTGCGAAATATTAAAAATCTTTATAAAATCAATGAAATCTTTGAAATCTTTGTAAATTCTTTAAAAATATATGAAAAATATGTAAAATATATGAAATTTTTGTGAAATCTTTGAAATATGTCTGAAATCTATTCGAAATATTTAAAATCTTTGAAATCTTTGTGAAATCGTTGAAAACAATGTGCAAACTTATAAAAATAATACAAGTCTTGGTGAAATGTTTAAAATCTATCTGAAATATTTACGAAATTATTAGGGAATCATTGAAATCTTTGTGTAATCTTTAAAATCTATCTAAGATCTTTGTGAAATCATAGAAGTTTTTGTGAAATCTTTGAAATCTTTGTGAAATCATTGAACTCTTTGTTCAATATTTGAGATGTATCTAAAAAAACTTTTTAAAATAATAGAATTCTTTATGAAATGGTTGCGAAATATTATAAATCTTTGTGAAATCTTTGAAAAATGATTGAATTCTTTTTGAAGTTTTTTTAATCTATCCGAAACTTTTGAAATCTTTCTGAAATCTTTATGAAACCTGTAAAAAAATTATTGCACTCCTTGTCAAATCTTTTTGAAATGTTTTAAAACTATCCGAAATCTTTACGAAATATTTCCAATTTTTGTGAAATCTTTATGAAATATCAAAATTTGATCACGTTTTCTATCTTCGATCGAAAAACAAGGAGAAACAACTTAGAGCCTTAGCAAAATAAATTTTATACCTGTATTTATTATTTATTAATAATTTATTATTGATTATTTATGATCAATTTTTACATAGTATAATATTAATATACTATGTTCAAATTATGCCATTCAATATTATAAATAACCTATTTATACCTACTTATAATTTCCCAAAATATATTATTTACCTTGTTTATATGAGAAACATTGTTTTAACATTGGGAATAAATCAGGACTTTTTATGATATATTTCTTCTAATCTGTTCCGCATTAGATTCCTAAATTTAAAAATTTCGTTTTGAATACATTAAATTACAAATTCTTTAATGGTGGAGGCTAGAATTTCAAAAGTTAAATGATCAGAAAGTGCCGGAAAACGGTCGGCAATTATTCCCTTGGAATGACCACCCTCGATCATTTCTCATCAATATTAAAAGGCTTGATTTTAATTTCATAACGTTAAGAAAATCCTTTCACGTCCGACACGCGCCTCTGATAGGAAAATCAACAAGAAATAAATCAAAGAGAAAAATGACTCTCGGTTAAATAAATGAGAAACGCCATGGGAAATCAATTCCTAATGATGGTGTTGATAAATGATGCGAGTGAGTTTTCAATGAACATTATGAATTATCGCCCAGCGTGAATCCTTTCGAGTCAAAGAGGATTAAATGTAGGCATTGTGTGGAAAAAGGTCTGCGGCACACGACAAAAATGAGTGAGTCCCATTAAGTTGAGGGACCATTATAATTATTCTGATAGAGGCAAGAAAATGCGTCTGTGATAGGCTGAGGCTTTTGACGGATGCTCACGAGACGGGGACCCTCCCCGTTGAGTCTGTTTGATGCGCGACGCCTTGTCGATTACGAAATTAATGAAGCGCTCGTTACGTGTCGTTGGGTAACATCCTTCAGAGTTCACTGCCGCTGTGATACATTGATACAAGCTTGTCTCGTATCGCGGCTTCTGGGAGCGGTTCGATCACGTTCCAATGTGTCATTCACGTTTAGCTGCTTTAAGCCTTCTTAAAGAAGGCTTAAAGTTCATCATCTTTATCTCTCTATCTCTATCTCTATCTCTATCTCTATCTCTATCTCTATCTCTATCTCTATCTCTATCTCTATCTCTATCTCT
>JAAAKG020149506.1:0-10037 GCA_010014905.2 Druon quercuslanigerum
TACCAGTGTTTGACAGTAACGCGTTACCAGAAGTTACTTTTTTAGTAACGTTAGCGGTAACACGTTACAGTTTTCTGGCAACGGCAATGCAAAATAACGCATTAGGTACATTAAATGTTTCAATGTGCATAAAACTAATCAGTTGATGTATATTCTTACTTCCCTGCACAAATTTCCTTTTCTAAATAAATTATTTATCCGGTAAGATACGGGATTACCGAACAAGTTCATCTGTTTATCAAATGCTCAGTAGGTTGGCCCAAAAAAATTTTTTAATTTTTATAAATACTAGGTGGAAATTTGTTTGAATCCACACAAAAATAAATCCATAAAAAAATTATATTTAGATGTGCCGCAAGCCCCATATAAAGTTTAAAACGTATTTCCCATGAGAAAAAAAACTTGTTCGTAAATTTTATTCTGATTCCTTAATATCGTCTGAATCGAGTTTAAACTCAATATTTCTCTTCACAATTAGCAATTAGACAATTACTGTATTTCTGACCCCTCGCCGAAGTCTCTCAGTAACTTATTCAAAAAAAAGTTGTACTCAATATTATCCGTGCAAAAAATTTGACACATATTTCAAATATCTGTTGTATCTCAGCAAAATATATTCGCAAAAAAGAGATTATTTACAATATAGTTTTCTCTAATGTTTATTTTTTTTTTAATAACTAAGACGGTGAAGAAAAGTTAAAGATTTTAGAAAAAAACAGAACTTTCTAGCACTTATATTTAAGAGAAGATTGTTATACATAATATTAAATTGTTTAAACAATGTTTTTGCTAAAAATGGTTAAACAATTAATTTTGGTAAATTATATCCATTATTAAGCCACTTACAATGAAAAATAGACATTTACATTGATGAACTATCACCTCCCTCTAATTGAAAATTAAACAATAAATGGAAAATTTAAAAAAACGGGACTTTTTGTCTCTATTCTACATTAAAATTGCTAAAGATAATACTAAATTGTTTAAACAATTTAAGTAAACAAAAAATTATCAGTATGAAATAGTTTTTCATGTACCAGAAATAATTTTAATAAAAAGACAACACAAAATTAAAACTAGCGTCGAAATCTCGCAAAACCAATTTTTTCATTTATGGGGTTTTTTGGGATGCAATAAAACAGACTTATAGGGTGATATTTAAAAGTGATATTTTATTTATAATCTTTGGCAAATTTTAAAGAAAAATGTTGAATTCCAACTTCATTTAGCTAGTAATATTGTCCAATGCATTTTTGAACCACCCTACTGTGCTGCACAGTCGGATTGATACTTTTAGACAAAATACACCGCATGAGCGATGAAATTTTCGAGAAATTGTTACTATTTAAAAAATATGGATTTTTATGGAAAGTCTTAAGTAGACTGCATCATAGATTTAAAAACCTTATAATAATAGTTTAAATAAAAAACATCTTATAGACAAATTAGGTATTTTTTAAATTATTTTACCTAACTGTAAATATAATATTCAGTCTTATTAAAATTTTTAATGAAATGTACCAAATTCTTAAGATTCTTTTTGGACATTCAAATAATGTATTAGATATTTAATTAAAAAAGGCAACGGCAAGGTAACGCGTTACTTTTTTTAAAATGTAGCAGTAGCGGCAGCACGTTACAAATTTTTAGGCAGTAACGGTAACGTTAACGCACAGTGACGTGTCAAACACTACAAAATACTTCCTTTTTCAATCAAGTAGTAGAATTTTTAACCAAAAGAGAGAAATTCTGGATCGAAAATATAATAGTAGACGTTTCAATTAAAAAGAATTAACTTTCAACAACAAAAAATAAATCTTGAACCTAAAAAAATTATTAATTTTCTGATGAAAGATAAATTTGTAATCTAAAAGGATGGATTTTCTGTCCGAAAATACGAATGACTAACAAAACAGTTAAACCTAAACAAAAAATATGACTATTTAATAAAGCAGTTAAAATTGAAATTTTCCACGAAATTGTAGAATTTTTAACCAAAAAAGGGATTAATTTTCTAACAAAAGATGAATTTTCAATCCAACAGGACAGATTTTCTATGAAAAAATAAAAATGTTTAACAAAACAGTTGAATTTTCGGCCAAAAAAGATAAGTTTTCAACTAAATATGCAGTCAAATTTTCAACCAAATAATAGAATTTTTTAGTTAAATGATGAAATATAAATCCAAAGGGAGGAATTGGCCCTTTAAGAAAAAATTGAATTTTTAAAACCAAAAGAGATGAATTCCCGAACAAAAATATAATAATAGACTTTTCAATTTTAAAAAATTTACTTTCAATCAAAAATACGAGTTGGATTTTATTATTGGGTTCCCTTAATTTAGTTAACATGTAGGCACAAAAATACGAGAAGAAGGGAAAAAGGACAATTTTCTTGAAAACAGGTAATAAAGAGGAATTCCTTTAAAAAAAAAGGAATTGAGAGGAATAGGGAACAAAGTGTGAAGTCAGTGATTTAATAAACCGCAATGAAAATTCTGCATAAGGAAACAACTCATGTTATTTCCGAATATAAATTGTATACAAATAAAAAATAAATTGTGAAAATATCCCTATTCCTTAATTATAACTTTATTGCGCCAATTATTAGTAATTAATTATGTAAATTTCGATTTCCTATGTTTGAAATTTGTATGTTAAATATATGTTAAAAGGAAGTTATCGTTGTCAGATATAAAAGGGACTCTAAATTCCTAAAGTGCAAAGGGAACATTCAATTTTGAATATAACATAAACTTTAAATTCTTAAATAACAAAAAAATCTGAAAAATTCGCTCTGTTTGAGGAATTTCTTGTTATTTAACGACTTTTTCCGGCATTTTGAGCATGCTCAAAATGCCAGACTAATTCCCGGTTTCTCGATCAATGACAAACACTTCGTTGTTTGTCTCGAATTTTTTCTATTGAAAACCAAAAAAATGGCTTAGATTAACCAGACATCTATTAAAATGATACAAAAATTTGTAAATTTCCAAGAAAATATATGGTCAACTTTTAATTGTAAAAAATAAATCTCTTCACCGGAAAAAACAATTTCAAACATTAATTTATTAGAATATTCTGTTGACAATTTTACTTTTCTTTAAAAAAAATAACATAATTCTTTTCTTTTTTTATATTAAAGAGAGAGTAGATTCTGGTTCTCGAATTTGATCAAAAACGCGTGGATCCGGTTCATCGAAAGGATCGAATTCGATTTGAGAGGGTTTAATTTCCGGCGGAAGTTGAGATATCCTCGGTCGTGCACTTGGTGCTGCTTTTATCAGACATGCCTCAATTTTCTCCCTCACTGTCTTTTTCTCTGCATTTCCGTCAATCACCTGAGCTGAGTCCCCCGTATATTTTTTCAGTTCATTGACATTTTTCTCGTACTCACAAATCTAGTATACAATTATTTTAGTTAAAAGTTATAAAATATTCTAGATTTTTTTTTAAATATAAGAAAAACACGATAAGTGCTGTGTAAATTTTTGTTTTAATGTAGAAAAAGTTTTAAAATCAAAATCTTACATCCTCTTCTATCGCGTTTCGATAATCTTTTGGATGAATTCCTAAGGCACCGCTAACCAGAATTTCCGCAGTATTTTTTAAACTTAGATTATGTTCACTTCCCGTAACTACATTATATCGACGGGAGACTAATCGTTCCCGAAGAGTGCAGCCATCAACATCCACAAAAATTACTCTAAATAATTATAATGTTATTAAATTAAGATCCTTTCTATCATAAAAAATCTTATTTAAATAATATAAAGTAAAAGAGTAAGTTCTATTGTGGATTTATTTTATCACGAATATTTCTTATCTCCAATAAATTTAAATAATAATTATAAAATTTCTAATCATTATCACCTATTGGGAGGCGTAGCCAATTTGTCAAAAAGAATAAAGTCCTCAACTGTAATTGGATATCCTGTTAGAACCCATCCTTTCCTCAGACAATCTCTCTCAAGAATCCGTTTCTGTAATAAATTATTATTTTTTCAATGCTGACAGTGTAAAAATGAGTACAAATTATAATAGTTATATACTCAAATTTTAATACTGACCTCTACAATCTCAATTCGAATTCCAGAATCAGGTTTCCTGCCCCATTTATGCTCGTAATTCCGGACTTTTTCCCCTAAAGTTGTTTGTGTTAAACGAGATTGCTCCATAATGTAATTGAAGTCCACTAATAAGAAATATTTTAATTCATAATTTTTATCTTAAGATAAAAAGAAAACTTAAAGTAATTCCTATCCACCATGTATAATATTATATCGCTGAGATAAATATTTGGCAACTGTATGACATCCGGAACCTCGAGCACCAATTAAAGCAATTCGAAAAACAGAAGGAGCTCCACAATTTTTTTTGTTTTTTGCTAAAATCGCACAGTCCCTACCAAGATCTTCTATTGACCTTCCACCAACTTCTACTTGCTGAAAAAATATTCACAAATAAATAATATTAACTTTTTATAATTTTGAAAAAGCGTAAAATAGCTAAAAAAATCCATAATTATACTTGTCCTCACTATTAATAGATTCAAGTAGGCATTCCTTATACCAAGAATATTCTTTCTATAATTTATCTCCTCTAAGCTTTTAAAATGCTCATCTCGACTTTTAAAGGGCGGAGGCAATTTATTTACTGCATCACTCAATTCTTGATATTCTGGAGTTAGGAATTTAAAAAAAATTTATTATGCCTCGAAAATTGATATTTATGTCTGTAACTAATGATATTATAAAATATATAAGTGAATTATTTAATGAAATAACAAATATTACCCAACGTAGAGTCAATAATTTCAATTACGTGAGTAGGAATAACGCCAACTCGCTGCAAAGCTAGAGCTTCCATTCTTGTTCTTGGAACATCTTCATAAAATAGAGATTTTAATAAACCAAATTTCTGTAATAAGGATCTTAAAATATGACTTTTTAACTGAACTACCAGTAATCAGCAAAATTTAAAATCAGTCTAAAAAGATGACCATTTAACAAATAACAAAACAGATGAATTTTCAATACTTATATAATTTTTCAACAAACAAGACTAATCTTCAACAAAAAACAGTTGTATTTTTAACCAAAGAGTTCAACTTTAATGAACAACAAAATTAATTTTTAAGCAAAAAGTTGAATTTACAATAAAATAGTTGAACTTTAAAGCAAAACAAACGGATTTGCATGAAAATGCTTGAACTTTAACCAAATTTTAAATTGTCAATATTTATATTGTCTAATTTAAATTGTCAAATCGTAATGTTAAATTTTCAACAATAAATTTGATGTAAGTGATATTTAAGAAAAAAGTTTTGCAACGAAAACGTTAAATTCTTAACTGAAGAGTTGACTTTTCAGCAACTTAGTTAAATTTTTTTATCAAATTGATGAATTTTCAACCTAAAAAGGTGAATTTTCAACAAAAAATGTTATAGTTAATATTTCAACAACAACAGAATGAAGTTTGTACTACAAGCAATTAATTTAAAGCACAAAAATATTCATTTTGAAACAAAAAGATTAATGTTCTAACAAAATAGACGAATCTTCAACAAAATAATTGTAAAACTAATAACAACATTTTCAAATAAAAAAGTTAAATTCTCAAGACCAAATCCATTTCAAATCAGACAGGGCCCTACACTTGAAATCGCAGAATCTCTCGAGGGCGCTCTTATTTCCGACTTGCAAACAGAATTTTTTCTAAGAAGTTATGAGTATTTGAATTTTGTACTTTGTTTTTCAAAAAACCCGATTTTCTTTCTTTAAACCTCTATAACTTTTACTGTATTAAAAATAGATTTTCTCAAAAATCCCACCTTTAAATCTGTTGTCAATTTTTTTGAACTAGTACTTTGATAATGAAGATATCTTGTAAGTTTGTAAGTTAAGATAAGAGTTTAAGAGTCTAGAAAAGTTCTACGAAAAACGTCTCTTGTTCTTTTGAGAAATTTGTCTTAGCCCGTAGGATACTGCTAAGATGCATTTCTTTTATCAGTAAAAAATTTTTAAAAATATTGTTACAAATATAAAATAGGGTTTTAATAAAAATATTTTTTATTATTTACTTCAAATTTTGAATACAAGAAAAAATATAATTACCGGAAAACCCCAACTTTTTATTTTTCTAAATATATTTCTTAAGTTTCTACTAATAAAAGAAAGACGTCTTAGCAATATTATACGGGTTAAGCCATTTTTGAGGCGGTGAGCTTCTGTTTTCCTTAAAAATGTATTTTTTGAATTTTTTTCGTAAACTATAAAAAATATCGCAAAAGAACAAGAGACGTTTTTCGTAGAACTGTTTTAGACGTGCAAAATTTTATCTTAAAATTTTTTTGCCGAAGTTATAGAGATTGAAAGAAAAAAATGAGGTTTTTTGAAAAACAAAGCACAAAATTCAAATACTCATAAGTTTTTTTAAAACAAATTCTGTTTGAAAATCGGAAAAATACGTATCGCCTAATTTCCTCTGAAATAAATAGATTCGGTCTCAACCAAAAATAGAAAAGTTAAATTAAGAGAAAAAAAATTTCAACAAAAACAACGAATTTTTAACCTAAAAGAATTATTATTATTAAACAAAAGACAAATTTGCAATAAATAAAGATGATTGAGTCAAGTAGGAAAAAATATTCGTCAAAATTGTTGAACTTTCAGACAAAAAAAAATAATACTTTGAAACCGTTAAATTTAGCAAAAAGGTAATTTTCAGCGAAACCTTTGCGTTCCTAACCAAAGTCAAGTAGGAAAAAATATTCGTCAAAATTGTTGAACTTTCAGACAAAAAAAAATAATACTTTGAAACCGTTAAATTTAGCAAAAAGGTAATTTTCAGCGAAACCTTTGCGTTCCTAACCAAAAAAAGAGGAAATTTCGAACCAAAAAGATTATTTTTATACTAAAAAGACAAATTTTCATGTAAAAAAAGTAAATTTTCATTTAAAAAAATTAATTTGAAAAAAAACTTATTTTCATCAAATTATTTGAATTTTCAACGGAAAAATGAATTTGCAATAAGCAAACCAAATTTTTAACAAAGGAATTCAACGTTTGCCCAAGTAGCTGAATTTTCGATTAAAAAAGATTCATCTTCAACACAATAGCTCAACTTTTAACCAAAGAGTAAGAGATGTATTTTCAACTAAAAATATGAATCATTAACTGGAATAGCAAATTTTTCAAAAAAGAGAAACTTTTAACAAATAATGTAATATTTTAACCTACAATTTTTATTTTAAATAAAAACAGTTTATTTAAAAAAGACAGACGAATTCCCAGCAAAATAGTTGAATCCTCTACTAAAAAAGATTAATTTTAAACTAGACTGTTGCATTAAGTCAAAGGAAATCATTTATATTAAAAATATTAAATGATGAAGTTACATGAAAATCGTTATTTTTAAAATGATTAAATAATAATAATATTATATATATGGAATTACAACGCAAATGAACTAATAATAAGAATATTTTGCAGGGTGACTACAAACGTTCATTTTCAAAATTCCCTAATATTCCCCTGACCATTAATATTCACAAACCAAAACTTTTATCTTCTAACATTTTGAACATAGAGTTTTTTATAAGCGGAATAAACTGGTTTTATATTATCATTGCAAAATTTCAAATTGATTATCCTTGACACTTAATTAAATTGCCTCTTACAGAAAATCCCTGGCTTTTGCAAGAAATTTTTCGAGATGCCTTACTTTTCCTGATATCTAGGCTTTCCCTAACCTTCGGCCACTCTCTCTTAAACACAACTTTTTTATAATATTTGACACATGTGATATAAATTTAATATTATTTATTTGATCTTATTCTGAAAATACTAACCAACAAGTACCCAACCAGAATCATGAATCATTCCTGTTCTTAGAATTTTCCTCATACTTAAAGCAATATCATCAGCATCCTCGCATTTTTCATCCATTCTCTGAAATTATATGATTATGTATGTCAGGATAATAAAATTACATAAAATTGAATTTTAAGCATGCATTAATTTATATTGTTGTAAGCATTAAATTTCTAAAGACGTTTTGTATTCAATAAAACAGATTAATATCATTTCAATTCAATCCTTTTATTAATTTCGAAGAAATTTAACCATTTTTACACATATTACCGATTTATGTACTTCACGAATATCATTCAGTGTCACTGGACGAATACCTAATTCGACGTGCAGGGTTTCAGCCAATTTTACTTTATCTAAACGTTAAAAAATTTATTTACAAAAGCACACAGTTTCATTTTAAACTTATATAAAATTACCGAATTTGGAAGGTGCGAGTAAAATAATTCTTGGAACGTCACGTTTTCGAGCCGCGTGATGCAAACATTGCTTTAAATACATTATGTGGTCTAATGGTTTTTTCATCACCAATTCGGTTGCCAGTTCCTACCATTTTTTAAAGGATTTCAATATAAAAATTAAAATATAGAAATATAATTAAGTGTACCACTTTTAGGGCTGAATGAGAATTCAATAAATAATTAAAAATCTCACGTGAAAAAGTTCGTATATTCTATGCTTTTCCATGTATGGTACAAAACGCGCCGGAATTGTTAAAGGTCTTTTTGAAGCATCCACGGATCCTAACATTCTCGTTTCTTTAAAATGGCTTATATAAAAAACCGTGGTAATCTCGATATCTGAGTTTTAAAAATAAAAATTTAACATCATAATATTTAACCTTACATTTGACAGTTCATTTCCGCGCCAAAGCAGTGAAGTTCACAAAGTTTGTCAGAGATTCGAGCGTTATTGTTTTAGTAGCAAAGCATTTATTTGATAAATACAAAAATATAATTATTTTTTATTTTAGACTATAGAATAAGTTGTCCCAGTCAATGATTATTTAAAGGTGATAAACGATATATTTTTGTGTTTACGTTAAAATGCGATTACTATCAATACAGGAAAAAGGATAATGGCAAAGAAAAGCACCAATCAGCATAGTGAATTTAGTGACGAAATGAGATCTTTATTAATTGTTTCCTTAGTAAATAAATAAAAAATTAAAAAGGTAGCACGGAAAAAATGATCCCGATACGCACAATTTTGGCAAAGAACATTGAGCACCTTGAAGAATACTCTTCTATGCCCTAATATTTTTAAACTTAATGAATAAAATAAACCAATTCTATGACTAGATACATAAAAGTTAATAATAAAATTAAAACCTGAAATCACTTTATTATTCTATATATAAGTTTTACATATGTCTGAAGCAAAGAAAAAGATATAACACATCTAAAGAGTAAAAAGATACATGTATGTGTATATTAAAAAAAAAACATCAGTAAAATGAAGGATAAAGATTAAGTTACCTGAAATAATTTGCCAACTTGATGCCTGTTAAGAACAAACGAATTGAGCAAAATCAATAATATTTTAAATATATCAAAAACTGCAATGCCTTGCATTTTTAAAAAGAATAATATAATGGACAGAACTTGTAATAAAGAAAAATACGCGTACCTGAAGTAATATATTGAACACTAAAGAAACCACTGAGGCACTAAATCCCTGAAGGATTTAAAGTGTATAAACTTTTGCACTTAAACAAAATTTTAAACGCAGGCACATGTTTTCGCCCGTAAAGAGCCATGCTAAATTTATGCCGCGATAAATAAAAAAATAAATAAATACCAGCAAAGATTCAATAAAAAAATAGTTTAAAAAATCCTGTAAGAAAAACACAGTAGTTAACCTACATAAAAAGAATGATTAACGTTTCATTCCGTAAAAGGTTTGGTTACATTCGTCAAACGTATTATTATTATTATTATTATTACACCATTAAGCCGTTTCTCTTTCGGGGTAGGCGAGACTCACTCGGTAGGGAGGGGAGTAGTGTGAGGAAGGGGTTATAAAATTTTTAGATTGTTCTGGAATTCTCGCGTTATTTATTTAAATAACACGTTCACTCCGCAACTCTGCTCCGACCCAGGTTGCTGATCAATCTCTTTAGCAATCACCCCAAGTGAAGATCCTCACAAAGCCGTTATGTGAG
>JAAAKG020149507.1:0-10037 GCA_010014905.2 Druon quercuslanigerum
ATTCTCTCAACATGCCCGAACCATCTTAACCGATTTCTTTCCCATGTGTCAACTAGCGTTTCTTCCGCACCACATTTCTTGCGGATTATATCGTTACTTACTTTTTCCATCAGAGTTTTTCCGCATATTATGCGCAGGAATCTCATGTCGATCGAGTTAATTTCACTCTTATCTTTTTCTTGATATGTCCATGTCTCGCTGCCGTATAGTACAGTTGGTACAAATATGGAATGATCTTAATAAACTTTATACAGAGTGTCGTAAATCGATGTCATAAATTTTACTAATTAATATATTATGAATAACTCTATCAAATGCTTTTGCTAGATCAGTGTATACTATATCTACCTTTTTATAAGTATCTAGAAGGACATGTACGTGCTGCGTAAATAACAAAATATTGGTAACAACTGACCTGTGCTGTAAAAATCCACGTTAAGAGTTATATAAGTTACTTTTGTACCGCATCTAAGATTATTCTATAAATGCACATTTCGTAGATTTTAGAGAAGTTATTGATAATGGATATAGGCCTGTAGTTTTTTCAATTAAAAGTATCTCCACTTTTGAGGATAGGCCATATTTTGGTAGCTTTCCAGAGACTCGGAATACAGTAAAAAAAATAGAATCAAATTGGTTGCAGCGCATTTTGATCCAGCGATCATCTGACTCTTGATATTGGCAGAATAAATCGCACATAATCGTACCGCACGATATCTAACCGCACGCAAGTAACACCTACACTTAACAGGTAATATTTTCTATTATCAGATTTCGTTACTTTTTTTTTACTTTTCAAGTACACTGCACGATGAGAAGCCATAAAAAGCTTGGCCATGAGGTAAAGTACTTTAAGAACGTCAACCATTTTAATTTGACTTCATACAGGATCCCGAATTAGATCATTATGGTCTTAAAAGTCGAGCATTGACTCCGACCGATCAAACTACTCTTGAATTCGATATAATTTTGATCACTTTTATTTTACTGTGAAAAATTCCAGGTATTAGCGCAAAGTTAAAGATTATTGTGAGTGGTGTGACAAAAATACTAGACAATTTTTAATAAGTAAAGAAGGAACAGAGTCTAATCCACACGTGCGTTCATCTAGAAGTTTTTTTATCGCCATTAATACATCATTTTCATAGATCAACGAAAAATCACCCATTCATTTATGATTAATATTTAGATTTGGATCATTAGTTACATTAATTGGATTTACAAAAACACTCTTATAATATTCAGCGAAGAGATTAACAATTTATTGAGGAGAGGTATATATTGTACTGTTATATTTTATGATTCCAGAAATTCTAGAATGCTGTTTAGGTCTATTCAGAAAACCCCAAAACATGAAGGTGATACTATTATATTCTGTTCAGCCTTACTTATGTAGTTGTTGTAAGCTATTTTAATTAGTTTTTTTCTTGATGTCCTAATTTCATCATATTGATGAAGACAGTTTTATAGTTTTGAGGTTCGATATTTTTCTTTATATTTCATCTTTAATTTAATATTATTAATTATTTCATGTGTATATCAGGGGGATATATATCATTCATCATGTAAATATTATAATTTGGGAGGGATGCCCTGTGTAGGATGTTAAAAGACTTTATTATCCTTACCTTTTGCTCAGAATTTCATTGTGAGTCAATTCTGTTCTTAACTGGTTAAAACCGCAAACGCGAAAGGGCGAATCTACAATAAAAAAATTTTGCTTAAACCAACCATAATTCTGGTTAGTTTAACCAGAATAGAATCTTAAACATCCATTTAACATAAATTCTGGTTAAAAGTATCAGAAGTGTCTGATTGACAATCTTCTGGTCAGTCTTACCAGAAATTCGGGAAACTGAACCAGAATTTCTGTTAAAATTAGTCAGAAATCTTTACTAGACAGTTTTCTGGTAGCATAGGAATAAATTAATCTGGTCAACATAACCAGCTATTTTGTGAACTCGCTCGTTAATATATTTATGACGCGCTTCGAGCTCGGTAATGAATTTACCTCGGGTTCTACGTACTTGGTCTTTGTACTTCCCAAACATTTATGCACAGACCTTATAAATTTAAAGGTCAAAGTATAAAAAACTGTAATTTGGTGATCCTTGATTCTCTCCAGTTAAAGCTCTTTCGGCTTTAAAGAATCCATTTTCATCACGTATCTAGTGCTTCGCACTCGATTTTTTCCAAAATTCGACGTTTTTTTCATTATGCCCAACACTATTATATCAAATGTACAATACATTTATTTTTGTATATCGGCCTGGGATTGCTTATTCAGATTTAGAAAAAAAAATACAAATTTTATATGTCAAGAATACTTGAATTTTTTTCTTCTTATTTTGCATTAAATTTTATTCTCAGCTACCATGAAGATTGTATCATTTCAATAAATTTATATAGATATATTTTTACAATTCATTATATGCATTGGTATTGAAACAAGACACTTATTTTTTCCCTAGCTTTTGTCGCTTGTCCAAAAATTTAATTTTTTAATTTTTATGTTGTTTTTGTAGGATTAAATCAAAAACTACGAAACCTGTCAAAAAATTATTCATAACAAATTTGCAGTTTTTTTTGGGTGAACAAATTTCGCTGATTTTTTTGTAGTTTGTGTCGTTTGTCAAAAAATTTAATTTCTTTATTTTGAATGTAATTTCTTACGAATGAAACAAAAACTACCGGGGCACCGTTTTCCACGTTATAGCAGTCACGTTTTATCAAATAAAAATCCTGAATGCTTAGCGTTAAGATGTTTTAAGAAGCACGCGATATATATCTTTAAAATATCAGCGCTTTGTTTCGAACTCACGGTGGCACCTTATCTGCGCTCACGGAAGCAGGTTTTGAATTTTAGACCACATCTCGAGCTCTTTGCGTTCGGTCGGTTAGACGAGCGCGCGATTTATATCGTTATGAGATTATCATCATTTCATATTCATCTCACCGGGGTACCGTTTTTAACGTTATAGCAGTGACCTCTGATTAAATTAAAATCTTGAGCGCTTAGCGTTCGGAAGTTTTGGGATGCGCGCAGCATGCATCATTATCAAACTAGCATTTAGTATCTACCTCGCTCTACCATCGTCTCTCCCCTTCTAGCATATAAAAGAATGAATTGTTTTCACAAAATTGAGCGCTTAGCGCCGTATAGCGAAAAAGCTGCCATTTTTCCTAATTTTTTTCCGTATCTTTCATTAGGCTCTTATAATCTACATATTTTTTCCAAGTTTAAGCCGAATCCACCGAAAGCCATTTCCCCACACATTTGGTGCGGGGTCCTTTAGCAAAGAAAGAAAAATTACTTCTAAAATGAAAAGATAGAGTTTCATTGACTGAATCGATTTTCCGAGAATGCAAGAAGACTAACGAGAGTCACGCTAAAAGATACTACTGTCCCAGATTTACGGCTTTATCGCGAACAATTTTTTAGCGGCGCACGAGGATCTCTGGAAAAGCACAGTGCAGTCTTTATCGCTTGACTCTTGTGGAAAACATTCTATCCTGAATGTCCTCGAAACTAACAGCTTGGAGACAAAAGACGGTAATCATGATTAAAAATGCACATACGAGTATCAGAAAAAAGTGTTTATCGTGAACTTGAAGTACATGTTACAAATTCTCTTTTTATCAATTCAGTAATTCATACATGAGTTTACAATACAATACAAATCTATGCTGAATTTCGCTAGTAAGGATTATTATTTTTATTATTATATAACTTGGATACCAATTCTTGAATGAAGTACTATTAATGTATTTAATTTTGCGTATTTTAGTTAAAAAATGATTAAAATTTTTTAATCAACACATGTAATTGTTTAATTACTAAAATTTGAGTTTAAATAAACATCATAGCATTTTCTGCATATTTGTCAATAAAGTTGAGAACAGCTGCTCGTGCCGAATAACCAGTCTGCTTTTGCTACAACTTTAGCGACAAGAAACGCCATGGAATCGGTTCGAGCTCAAATAGACGTGTCGAGGACACATGCGACCTCCCTCGACTGGTCTTCCAGAAATTTTCTGAACCTTAATAATCATCAGAAATGAGACGAAATAGTTAAAAAGTCATCAATCTGGGCTGACCAACTAAGCACGCTTCTAAGGAAAACCGAAAATTTCATTTGATAAATTATAAATAATTCTTTCTTTAAACTGCATAGAATAACAGAGCGTCCACATATCAGATGTTACGTTAGGTTATTTTTAGTGATTTTTGACTGATCTCTCCATCTTGTGACATTTCGACGGTCAGTTTTATATATGCTCTACATACATTTAGATTTCGTATTTAAAAATAGGAAGGGGGTCACCCCTCCTATTTTTGAATACGAAATCTAAATTTGATTTGTTACAATCGACAATCATCAAAACATTGTCAAAGCATTGATAATATAATTTAAGACAAACTTGACAGATTACTTAGATGGCAGTCTCATAAACTACTAAATATGATGTGTTGATAATAAGAGTCTTCAATGTATCGAGACACTAATGTCCTACCTATATAATTAAAAAAGAGCAACGAAGGGCGAAGGGAAAAAATATTAATTTTCGATTTCTCTTCCTAACATTAATAAGAACCTATTTAGGACTCACTTTCTGTCCAGCCATAGATTTTACTACTTAGCCCTTTATATAAAATATGCAACGGTGCTTCTGGCTGTATTTTGAGCCAGAAGCACTACTCGAGCAATAGATCAAAAAATAATGATATCGAATTCCCCCTTTCATAAAAATTTTCGGCTCCAGGAATCCCTTTGAACCAATGCCCTACCTTTATAATTAAATTAGAACCACGAAGGGCAATGGGAAAAAATATTTATTTTCGATTTCTCTTTCTTACATTAATAAGGGCCTATATAGGGCGGACTTCCTAACCAACTATGGATTTTACAACTTAGCACATTTGATAAAATATGCCACAGTGCTGCCAGCTCTATTTCAAGGCAGAAGCACCACTGGAGGAATCGATCAAAAAATGATTATATTAAATTCTCTTTTTACATGAATTTCTGTCTTGTTTCCGACTTGAGATAGCCCTTAGAACCACTACCCTACCTTCAAAATTAAGAAAGGGCTGCTAAGGGCAAAAGGCCACGACATCAATTTTCGGTTTTTCTTTCTGACAAAAAGTATAAGGCTTATATTTGGGGCTTACTATCCGTTCCAATATAAATTTTGCACCGATGCCATTTAAAAAACATAGAGAGCTAGCAGCACCGTTGCATATTTTATAAAAAGGGCTAAGCAGTAAAATACATAGTTTAATAGAAAGTGCATCCTCAATAGGTTCTTATAAATGTTAAGAAGAGAAATAGAAAATTAGTATTTTTCTCTTTGCCCTTCGTGGGCCTTTTTTCATTATAAAGGTAGGGCATTAGTTTAAAGGGATTCCTGGAGCCGTAAATTTCTATGAAAGGGGGAATTCGATATAATCATTTTTTGAACGATTCCTCGAGCGGTGCTGCTGGCTTGAAGTAAAGCTGGCCGCGCCGTTGCCTATTTTATAAAAAGTAATAACTTGTAGAATCCATGGTTGGATAGAAAATGAGATCTAAATAGGTTCTTATTAATGTTAGGAAGAGAAATCAGAAGTTAATGTTTATTCCCTTTGCCCTTTTTTAATTATAAAGGCAGGACATTGGTTAAAAGGAATTACGATAGCCGTAAATGAGTCGGAAATTTCTATGAAAGGAGGAATTAGATATAATCATTTTTTGACCGATTCCCCAAGTGGCGCTGCTGGCTTGAAGTAAAGCTGCCAATACCATTCATATTTATAAAAAAAAATGAATAGCCGAAAATTCGGCAATGGGGCATGCAACGAGCCCTTATTTATGAAATAGGGCACATCATGGTTTGATGACATGGTGCTCTCAGGATTACCTAGCTGAGCGCCTCGTAATATGTGAACGCTCCCTCTTCGAAAAATTGTAATATTTTAAGTATCCTAAGAAATAAAGAATGAGAAATGTATCATTTGTCAAAATATTAAATGACTTTATTGGACTCCAAACGTTACATTTCATCCAGTATATTTTACTAATCAGCAATTTAATTTGATAACAAGACAACACATATGCGTATGAACCATTAAATATTGCTATGATTAGTAAGAAAACTGCAAATATTTGAGCGCGATTACCATTCGCAGAAAACAAAACATTTCAAGTATGCGGGGGGAGGCTTTCAAGGCCATCTTACATTTCGAGGCTTGTGCGGCATCCGATTGGATGCCGACGTCATTGAACTTGAACTCTCTGTCTCAAGGAATCACTCCGAAAGCACTCGATATTCTTTTCCCATTAAGATGAGATGAGTTCACTGTGCGATTTTTATCTGACTTGAATTTAATTTTTATTCACAACTATCTCTGACATTAACTTAATTGATCCACAGTTTAAAAACAACTATTTTTGAAAATACGATAACGATAATTTTACGAAAGTTTCAATAATTTCAGAATAAAACTAACAAGCAGTTAAAATATTTTAATCGCCTACTTTAAAATATGCTGTACTCATGATAATTTATATAGAGGTAACTCACAAAATACGTAATATATACATACTTGAGCAATTTTGAATATCCCCTCTAAGAATACATAATGTATTTTTGATAATGAACAGAGCCCTTTGGAATACAAAAACTTATGGAATATTTATACACGCATCCATATATATAATTAAAATTTTGGCATAAGGACAACCGCAGGATTTTCCCGGGATCGTGTGCTAATCTGAAAATTTTCACCCGATCCCAGTGAAATCGCGGTAAAGTGTCAGCTATAACCACGTTTCAAGACCGTGATTGTAGGTGGTTACAAATTAGGTTAGAGATTATATTAGGTTATATATATATTAGAGTATTTATAAATATTATCTGAAACATGAAGTTCCCTCCTATTTCCATTCATTTCATTATTTGATTGTTAAATATTTGATATTGATCTTTGTACTTTAAACAGATATTTGGCTTTAATCAATTTTTATCTGAAAGTCTGTTCTAAAATTGCTTTAAATTCAAATAATGGCGGACCGGCGCCGGTGCAGCGTGTTCTAACATTCAATTTATTTGCAAATTTAAAATTTTACTAACATATTAATTTGTCTGATATGAAGTCAAAATTTTCTGTGTTACAATTAGAACCTGAAAGTTAGTAAAAGTAAATGCAAGATATCACTTGTTCCTTGAAACACTTCGTAAACTTAGTAATTGGAGTAAATAGACGTTTTCTAACCTCAAAATCTTGTTTCCCTAAATTTTAAAGGGTTAGTCACAATTTAAAAATTAAGAGAGAAAAAAGCAATTAAACTCATTATTTCCAAGAATTACAGGTTTTGTACAATGCACATCCAGGTATGACTGATCATAGGAATCATACTTTGCAAATTACATTGATAAGGACCGAAGTGTACACAATTCTAATACAAATAAAAAAAAAACACCAGAGTGGACAGTTGCAAGTAGGTGGGGTGGGATGGGATAGGGTACGCTAATTCAGTTTGTCGTACTAGTTTACGCCAATTTGGTGCATAATGCTTTTTCCTGCCCACCCGATCTTATCGGCCCGATCACAACCTACCTCACTCATTCTTGACGCAGACGTAAACAACACTGTCCTCAGTAATAGGGACACCAGTCTTTACATCTGTCGTATATACGTCATTGTTTAAAGGCCGCACCTCGGTTCTCTAAAATACGGTTAGCTGGCAATTTGGTTTTTGGATATATTTAGAAATGCATTTTTGTTGATTTGTGGAGCTGCGTAAAAAAAAGTAGAATGTAGGTTACTCACATAATTTGCGTTGCTTCGTTATGTGTATTCCGAATGTCAATAGATGGACAGCACTATCCGTAATAAAGAAAAATTCCGAGGGCGACGTAACACTATGAAGCACACTGCACACGTGCACGGCACTGCTCTTTTGATTTCCCGGACATTCTCACAGAGCCTGAACGACACGGCCAATGACGACGGCGACCAGATACGATATGCCGGGTTCGCGGACACGACATGAAAGATTCTCGACGCGCAGAACGGCTTACGCTTATCCAGCCGTTCAGATTGATTGATTGATTGATTGATTGAATGCACGAGTAGGTAGGAAGCTAGGTATACGACTACGATGCAACGAACAAATAAAATCAGGTGCGTACATCTACCGCTTACCGTTGAGAGTGCCGACTTACTGAGGCGCTCGACGCGACTCCGCGGCATGTGATTCTCCGCTTCATCGATAGGTGGCAGTTTTCCTGGCAAAATTTAGAAGTAGAACATTTGCAACATTTTTGATTTAAATGTTCAGTTTCTTTCGCTTCAGTTAGGTAAAAGAAAAATCAAATTCTAATCTTAACTTTTAATATTCATATTATGAATTAAATAAATTAGAAACATAATCTAACAATACTTTTAGTTCTCTCCCCATCAAAAAAATTCTCGTGTTATTTTCCGATATGACCGGCTCTACTCATGGAAATTCACGAGGATTTTCTACTTCGAAACGATTTTCAAATACCTGGGCGAAATCCCTGGATCAGACAACTGATAATCGCAAACTTCCTTGAGGATTATTGCTATAGGTTTTTAATACTAATTTTAAAGTTTGATTCACCTACTGTTCACACTTTATACATATTTGCAATTAATTCAGAAGAACTTAAAAAAGTCGAAAATTTTAATAGTTCCAAGGAATTCCAATAAATTCAAAGAATTCCAAAGATTTCAAGGAAGTTCAAAATAATTGACGGTAATTAAAAATAATTAAAAATAGTTCAAAGGAATCTAAAATAAAATTTTCCAAATTTTCAATTTGGAAGAGACATTGCGATTCATATGTTTATTTTTGGAAAATTTTCAAATGATAAATATAATTGAATTTTGAATTAATAGTTCTAAAATATTAAAAAAATTTTAAGCGTGAATCGGAAAATATAATTCCTTAATTTTCGAAAACATCCTGTATAAAAATATTTTGGTTCGCTTCGCTGGGACCCGAATGTTTCATTGTTTAAGGGCCATTCATGTAGAGCCGAACTCGGATATATCCCTGCCGAAAATAGACGCTACGCCACAGGTAGTAGTAAAATGAGTTGCGGGAATGAGCGGTTGTCACTCAGGCGTGAACAAACAAAATCGTTTTTATCCGAAGCAGCGCTCTCGGGTGTTTGTGCCCCACTACAACCAGCCCCAAAACCGACAAAGTCTCCGAGTTTTTATGTATTACGTAACGCAATTTTCGGAAAAAGGGAATAAGGTGGTTCACATAATACGCTACACAGTTTAGTGTAGTAGGGGTTTCGGAAAATTGTAACGGAAATGAGTAGATAAGTGAGGAGGCTTTTTAAGGAGGAGTTTTGTATTCGATTCTCACTATCGATATTGAAAATCAATACTTCAATCCGGGAATGGAACTTTTTCACCCAAAAATGCTGAATAGGATATGATATCTGACGACATAATACCAAGTGAGGGTCAACAAATTCTAACTCAATAAATGTCACTTTGAAAGAGTCATTTCACATACGTTGATCAATTCTTTAAAACCTCCTGCGCGCTAAAACAAATAACCCTGAAATTTCTTCTAGAAGCTTGCTGTAGTCTAAGATCCGAATATAAAATGACCTTCACCTTTTCGTTTGCGCGATGAAAAGTATATTACATCAAAGTTAATACAGTTGAAGCTATCAATAAGACCGCTACGAATAAGACCAGTTCCCCTCATCTTTGCTCGAGCTCATCGTGACGCTTCCCCCACTCTCACGCTGACTTCGAAATTCCGGTCAGCCGCTACCAATAGTGCCGCCGAAGAAGTCGTAATTTTTATGGTTTTGGGGAGCGTTTTTTTTTATTATCCAAATCAAATATTAATTGTGATATTTTCATATTTTATAATGTTTTTCGACATTATAAAATATCATTCTCATATATTATATGCGCAATGTCAACAATGCGCCGCCACTGTTATGTTTACGTTCTGATCGTCCGCGTGTGTAGTGAGAAGTGGATTTAAAGGTACATG
>JAAAKG020149508.1:0-10037 GCA_010014905.2 Druon quercuslanigerum
GAACTATTGCGAAATTTGGTGGGATAAGTTAAAAAAATCGAAAAGATAATTTATTAACAAAAAAAAAATTTTGAAAACAAAAATTTTTGAAAAAGGTATATGCAACCAAACTCGAGGTACGGGTCAATTTGACCCAGAAGTGGGAGCGAAGGTTAAGAGTTCAATTACTCTGTTAAAACTTCCATGTAATTGTCTAAAAATCGATCGTTTTTAGTTGAGAATTTTAACAATTTGGTTATTTTACTTATGTGGGTTGTTGTAAATTCTTCTCAGAAAAAAACGGGGGTGACGAAAATCAACTAATTTCTGTAAGTTGAGGTGAAATTTCCGTGGTAACAGGCCTTTAACATGCTGCCTCTGGCGGAGTCCGCCGGAGATATTTGCGTTTCACCGCGGAAAGTTTACCTCAACTTGGTTTAAATTTAAACTACTCTTTCAAATACTGATTTTATTGATTAAAGATTGATCGTGTTTAGTTGAAAATTCAACAGTTTGGTTGACAGCCTATGTATTTTCTTGGAAAATTGTCTAGTTTTATTCAATTGAATTAAAAAATTTTATTGAGAACAATTCAATTTTTGTAGATTATAGGGTCAAGTTACCCGCCTCTTGGATGATTTCGCACACCGCTATTGTTGTTTAATGTTACAGCCTATTAATAATAAATTTAACAATATCACTTATATTAAAATTTAATAACTGACTTGTAATACAATCTTTTAATTTCAAGTTAATTTAGAGGTGAAACGTGGCGATACTAAATAACTCCATCCAGCACATAATCTGACATTCGATTTAACGTCTGCGTCAAAACAGCTGCTTACGGATTTTTAGTTAATTAAATATTTTTCGCATAAAAGGCTAATTTATTTGACGAAAATATTTTTCCTAATTATAAGCTTGAAGATTGAATACTATAAAATAGGTGGATTGAGTTACTTGTCGATTGAATTCAGTTGTTGTAGAAATAACCAAAACAACTCTCTTGTTCATAATTAATTGGGTTTTTTTGAAGATACATCGTTTTAAATAAAAATGCATCCCTTTCGTAGAAAATGTAACTATTTTTTTACAAATTTGTATTTTGTAATTAAATTAACCTTTTTTTATCTAACTGAAAACTTTTTTGGCTGAAATATCATCAATTATATTTTTCATTGTGAAAGAATATTTTTTGTTTAAAAATTCTACTACTTGGTTGAAAGTTGAACTAATTTGTTTAAAAGACATTTTTTGGGGAAGAATTATTATTTTAGTTGAAACTTTATCACTTTCTTTGAAAATTCGATTTTATTTGTTGAGGATTTTTTTTAAACTGAGAATGTAACTATTCCATTTTTTGTTGAAAACTGACCGTTTGAATTAAAAACTGATATTTTTAATTAAAAATTGATCTCTTCTAGTAGCCAATTGAACTATTCGGTTGAAAATACATATATTCTGTTAAAAATTTGTCTTGTTTGGAAGAAAATTAATTTTCTTATTTAAAAATTTATCCTCTTTACTTGAAAATATAACGGCTTGGTTGCAAATTCATGTACTTAAAACAAAAATCTTTTCTGGTAAAACACTAATTTTCTTCGATTAATATTTATCGTTTTTGCTTAAAAACCGAACTATTTGGTTGAAAATTAATCTGTTTTGGTTAAAGATATAACTATTTTGTGGAAAATTGCTCTTTTTTGGTATTTAACTTTCGGTTCTTTCAAATTAAAATCTTTTTTGATTGAAGTATCAACGTGTAGAAATATCATCTTTTTAGCTTAAAATTCCACAATTTGGTAGAAAATTTAACTATATGGTTAAAAGTAAAAATCTTTGTTAAAAATTTATGTTTTGAGGCTGAAAAATCATTTTTCAATCAATTTTTATAAAAATGTTCACTTTTTAGTAAAATTTTCTTCATTGAAAATTCATCTTTTTGGATGAGGATTCAAGTATTTTGTTGAAAAGTTGCCTATTTTGGTTGAATTTAATTGGTAAACAAATTCGATTTTTGTATCTATTGAAAATTAATTTTTCAAAACTGAAAATGTGACTTCCATTTTTGGTTAAAAACTTTTTTGGTAGAAAATGAATAATCTTGATTAAAAATACATATTTTTATGTCAAGAAGTCCACTATTTTGTTAAAAATTTAATTATTTTGTTGAAAGTTACACTATTTTCTTATGGAATTTTTTTAGTTGAAAAACTATCTGTTTCGTTGAAAATTCATATTTTTTTGGATTGAAAAATTAATTATTCAATAAAGTTTTGTAAATATGTTCTCTTTTGTGGTAAAAAGTGCAAATTATGTGTTGAAAATTTTTCCATATCTTGTTGAAAATTCGTCTGTTTTGTTGAGAAATTAATATTCTTAGTTGAAAATACATCTTTTTATTTTAGAAATTTCACTACTTTATTAAAAGTTTATTTTTGTTTTTGAAAGATCAGACATTTTTCTGGTCAAAAATTCAAATACTTAAATGAAAATTCGTCCTTTTGGATTGAAAATTAATCCTCCTGTCGTAGAAAAATCATCTTTCTTATTTTAAAATTGATATATTTTGTGAAAAATTTAATTAATTTGCGGAAAATTAAACTGTTTTGTAAAATTCTTATTTTCTACAAAAATAAACAAAACTAAGGACGTAAACGAGGTCAAAATAGTCAAAAATTGGTAACGTGTTTTCGGGACAGGCTCAAAGGTTTACGTTAAAGCAAATCAATTGTTTCTTCAACAAATGGTTCTAACTCTGTACTTCGTTCCTTTACCCAGCTACCTCTTTTTTGTACAGGAAGTTTCAACAGGAGCGGAAACTCTTTTGCCGTCAATCTGAAACAAACTTGAGAGTTGCGGTTTTCCGGATTTCCAGATCTTAGATGTTTACGTGAAAAGAATTTTTAACCAGGGTTTATTTCATGTGCCTTTAGAAGAATGGCGCAAGAATAAAATAGCTAAAGTTGATTTACAAACTGCCTGAAACTTATCGTACAATCGGTTCTCATTCGTAAGAGTCTTGTGTCTCGTAACTCGTACTGCATTTGAAAATTTTTCGCCCAGGAGCATGAAGGGCAAGCAAGCAAGCAAAGCAGCACACCGGATAAGGATGAGCCCTGGAGGGTACGTGCATGCATCCTATGCCTTACGAAGATAGGAAAGGAAACAGGTCTACATCACCTTTCCTGTGTTCATTCCTTTGCTCAGTGCTCGCATTCTACGGACGATCTACATTTTTTTTCCTAAGTTGGTCACCCCGAAGGCTTGACATTCTAATTAACAATAAGAAGAACAATAATAATTCAAGCTGGACAGGCCGCCTCTTTCACGAAACGCAATGTGCATTAGAAGTCGGACGTGATACTGAATTGCTTTCGTAAACCATAGCTTAAAGCGCAAGTAGTATCTGCTTTATAATATCGCGTGTGCAAGATTGATGTGAAGAAGAAAAATAAAATTTTGCATTATAACTGGCTTTAATCTATCGTAGAATACAATCTTATTTATTAGATGCTCTCTTAGAATGAACCAGTTAAATCTCACTGATTTCCAGTTAAATATAACTGATTTCCGGTGAAATTTCACTGTTTGAAACAATCAGAAGTATGCCGCTGGCATTCAGTGAGATTTCACTGGTTCACTCTATGGAATCCTATTCTCCTCTATTTGGTTAAAAATGCAGGTACTTAGTTAAAAATTAATTTTTTCTAGTTGAAGATTCATCTCTTTGGTTGAAAATGTAACTATTCCATTTTGGGTTGAAAATTTATATTTTTAGTTGAAAATTGATCTTTCCTGGTTGAAATAAAACTGTCTCTAATCAGGCAATTACACTCTTATTTAGAGAAATACTTCTTTTTAGGTCTTGCTATTCAATTTTGTTACAAAGTTTGACTTTTTTTTGCATTTTGTTAAAAATTTATGTATATGCTTGAAATTTCGTCGGTAAAAACTCAACAATTAAAGATATCGATAAGGATTCATTTTTTTTAATTCAGTTACTTAGTTAAAAGTCAAACGACTTTGTTAAAAATTCATTTTGTTTGTTAAAGATTGATATTTTTGGTCGAAAAGTTAACTATTCCATTTTTAGACAATTAATATTCTTGATCAAATAATAATCTTAAGGGTTTAGTATTGAACTCTTTTGTTAAAAATGATTTTTCGTGAAAATTCATTTTTTTGTCTTGAAAATTCATTGAGGAATCTATTTTTTGTTAAAAAAATATTTTTCAGTTTAAATATCAAATGTTTGGTTTACAATTCATCTTTCTTGAATGCAAATTCAGCTATTTGGTTGAAAAAATCAACCGTCTTCGAAAAAATTGATCTTTTGGCTTAAAAATTTAACTGTTTTTATTTCAATATTAATAAAATAAAGTATGTAATTTTTTGGTTACAAATTCAACTACTTCATTGAAAATTTCACTATTTTGCTAAGGTCACAGTTTTTGGTTGAAATTTTAATATTTTCATTTCTAGTTCCTCCTTTTAGATTGAAAGTTCATCTTTTATCCGTGCTTAGCCAGCGACTACGTTATTTCATTCGTGCTTGTGTGAGGGGAAGGGGCGGGGAGGGAGTAAACTTATCCTAAAATTGATACCTTTCTTATCGAAAAAGTTTGAGAGCATTCAAAGTCATAGTATAAATGTAAAGTTTTTTTCATTTTCTGACATTTTCTTTGCAGAAATGCACCCAATTAATAAATCGCCCAAAATTTGTAATGTCCTTCTCGAAAAAGTTTGACGCCATTCAGGGTTATGGTAGAAGTGTAAAGGTATTTTCAGTTTCTGATATTTCCTTCTCTTTGATAAAACCATAGCCTAAAAGTGGTAGCATTCCGATCGGAAAAGTTTGATGCCGTTCAAGTGTATAGTACAAATGTAAATTTATTCTCAGTCTCTCAAAGTTCCTTTTCGTTCATGAAACCTCTGCTTTTTTGAACTTGCTTCTTCATTCTCTTAAATCAAACTCTTGGCTATGGACTGGACTTCTAGTTTGATGTCTTCGGCGGACAATGCCTGTCTATTTCAAGAAATATTTCGCTTGTGTCGCACATAGTGAGTGCATTCCGAGACTTACAGCCTCCTGAGGCGTTAAAGCTATTCTGAGCACATGCATCTCGGTTCTCGCGAACCTCGTGAAAGTAAGCATAAATACATACGCGTAAACGCATTTACATTAAGTGTGTGGGATTTTGTCTCCATGTGTACGTGGGTTGGGTACATCTTCACAAACTTTATTCGCCGCCTTAGCCCCGAGACCAATAAACGTCCCAATAATGACGTTATATTCTTGTCTTTCAAATATTTACCGTCATGATACCAACCCATGAGTTCATGGTGCTCTAAAAAGATGAAAGAGTCCTTCTTGTTGTTCTTCTGTCTCGCGTTTTAATTCTGTAACCCTCCCGCGGGACGACAGCCGTCGTCTAATTTTCTCCCCCTGTCCGGAGATAAATGGATGTTCAATAGTAGATACTCAAATTGTAAGATAGTACTTTATTTATCATAAGTATAATCCATGCTAGTTCAACTTTTAACTAATCAGTTGAATTTTTGACCAAATTTCCTGTCAAAATTTGAAGTTAAAGTACTAAATTTCTTCAATCTGAACGGCGTTGTCACCTTTCGAAGTCAATGTCTGACTCGATTCCAATTTTATCAATACGCAGTACGTACTTTGATTTCATTGTTTTAATAAATTCAAGTTATTGTTTGTAAATTACGTCTACTGTATTCAAAACATCATTACATCAAACTCTCCACATTTCCCTCAATTCTCGCGCAGATCAACTCAATCTCTAACATTATCGCATATCCGTTTCGATTATCCGAACTGATCTTTTCAGATCCGATCGTTCTGTGTTAGGAAAAGGAGGCCTCTTGCTCTGAAATGAGCCGCCCGATATACCAACACCAAACACCGGTAGGCGGGTCGTGTCTGGAGAACGTACGAATCCCGTTGGATCTCGTCGTTCTCCGATCTTGGCGGTTGGAGGAAATGCGAATAATGGTGGTAAACGATACATTTTGAACGGCTGTTAATGAAGGAAATCATTTCTTATCAGCAACCATGTTCCGCTAGACCTAAATATAAAAATATGCAAGGTCATTGCATTATAAGTACTCGCATTTATCTGAACGCTTGGACAAGGGAAAGGAAAACTACCGAAAACGACATTCCCGAGTTTAGTCGGTTTCTCTGACTGTTGAATTTGAAAGTAGACAATTGATGTTTGTGGCTCATCTAGTGATGGCTCACAGTTTTGCTACTTTAAGACATTCCCAAGGGATGAAAAATGACTACAAAAAAAGTATATTTTTTACAAGTTAAAATTTGATTAATAAGCACACTTCATGTGTAGGAGGAGCAAATTCTATGTGATGTCGTGTGGAAATCTCTTATAGGCTGCGTGTACCGCCGTCACATAGGCGGTTTCCGGCAGCCATTTCGCGTGGCCAATGTCAGGATGATGGATGAGACTTGAAGTCTTCTCTTTTCTCACTCTTGCCCACGCTTATGACACTCAGAACTTCCTCATCCGCCCTGACATTACCTGTAGGCAGAATTTTCGGTAGCTTATTCAATGTAAAATATACAAATTTGCTTACGATTTTTTAAAAGACGTTGCAAAATTAAATTATAGGGTGGTATCAAAAGTTTAATAAATTATTCAGACAAGCCTTATCGCTTGAATTCGCATTTCACGGCAATATCGTTCGTCATTTTTTCCTAGATTTATCGGCAATCTAGAACCTCTTTGAGAATATATACCGGCTTGAGCTATCGATCCTTCAGAAAGAACCAAGAGACGATCCTTGTCGTCACGCAAGCCACCTACATACTACGTTAGCATCGTCATTAAGTTTGTTATCAGTACGTCCACAAAAATTACCGCACATTGCATTCATCAGGTTTAATATTTGTTTGAAAGAATATTTCTTGGAAGGAAAAAATCGCAAATTCAATCTGTGATCATATTACTTGATGGAGTCACAAAATTTAAGACAGAATTTATAGGGTACGTCCATAAACTACTTTAACAATGTTAGGTTTCACTATAACAGGGTAAAAATAGGGGAATGTTGAAATTTCCATCAAATTGGTTAATTTTCAAGCAAAAAAGATTAACAACCGAATGGTTAATTTTTCAAACAAAAGAGACGAATTTTCATCCAAGTAGTTCAGCTTTTAACCAAATTGTTAAACTCTTAAACCAAAAAGAAGGATTTTTGTGAAGCCAGTTGAATTTTAAATAAAGAAAATCATTGTCAACCATAAAAGGTGAATTTTTTTAAAGAAAAAGAATGAATTTTTAACAAAATATTGAATTTTTGACGAAAAAATACAACTTTACAGAAACAGTTTAATTTTCAAACTTCAAACTTGAATTTTCAATCTAATAGTTAAATTCTAAAGCAACAAAATTACAATTTTACAAAAGACAGTTGAATTTTCAAGCAAAAACACAAATTTTTTAGAAGAGAGTTGAAAATTTGACCCGAAAATAAGTACGAACCAAAAATATTTAATAGTAGATAACCAAAATTATTTGGACTTTCATATTGGGTTGGGTAGTTTCTTGAAAACGGAGGAGAAAGAGGAACTCTTAAATAAATAGGAAAAGATGGGTCATCTTTCGAAAAACTTGTTAAAATGTATCATCAAGAAATTTACTCAATTTTATCTACATTCGTAAAGTTACTTCCACTGACCCCCTTTCTCCCCCCATTAACCATCCGAGTTTTTAATTCCCCCCCCCCCCCACTAAAATGGTAACGTAGTTTATGAACAGTTCCTTACTTTTGGGTATGCAACTAATAACCATGAATCACAAATTGAACGTTATATGAGTATAACATATTGGCAATGTTACGAAAGTACCGCAATGCGATACCCGCCAAGTTAAGCCAATGGAAAGATGCTACAGATAAATGTAGATAAATTGAAAACTGCTTCAACAGGACTGAAAAACGTTACGTAATACGAAAGCTTCATCGCCGCTAAAAGCTTTTTTGCGTCCGGGCTGTCGGCTCTTTTCTCTCGACTACTCATCGATTTTTCAACACCTAAATTCAATTGTGTGTGACATAGCACTTCCTAATTTTGCCACTTGGATGACCCGATAATAGTTTAAAAAAATTTATCACTCTATAAGAGAGTCAAATAAACAGAAGTGCATAAGGAGATTTCTATTCCAAGATTCCTGTTACCGACATGTTACCCTCATCGTGATAAGTTTCTAGAATATTCTAGAACCTTGACATGAACTGTGGAATGCTCTCGACGTGTGTGGCATATGTGGGTAACAGGAATCTTGGATTAGAACCGGCCTTACTTATCTACCAACAAAATTACGAAAACTTCATTAGGCATACGGTCAGAGAGAAGTAAAGCTAGAAGACCTAAGAGAGAAATTTGGTCTGAGTCACATCCAATTGGTCAGTTAATTTGTCGTCAGACACGTGCCAATTAGGAACATTAGGAAGTTCAGATATTTCACTTTTGTAAATCGGTATTGGGTCCGAGGTTGGAGGAATTAAGGGCGCAGTTCGCACCCCACCAGCAGCTGTAATATATCCACACGGTCGCGGTCGGTCGTTTCATGAGGAAACAGTCATTTTGTAAAAATTACCGTAGCGAACCAGCTTGGCTGGGGTATTATGGTGGTAAGCGATACCCTCGAGATCCAAATTCCCAAGAGACCGATGCAGAAATGTACCGCTAATGGCCGAACCGTGTTGCATTGGGGAAATAATCTACGCATTCCACGTTCGACTAAGATCAACCGCAACCACAACAGATGTTCCTTCTTCGTTAAACGACAGCTATTCCTTATGCTAATTCAATAACCTAATCATAAATAGATATAAGAGAAGTTCAGTCATAACTAGATAAGTTTGACACTCTATATCCTATTTTTCTTTTTTCCCTCTGTTAAAGAATTCATTTTATTTATTCTGTTTGTCAAGAAACTTCCGCTTTTTCTCGTGTTTTCCCCTATATGCGAGCTGAATTAATAGAGCCTAATAAGTAAATCTAAATATTGTTTGGTTGAAACTTAGTTTGTTATAATAGAAAAGTCTACTATACCTGAACCCTGATTGAATAACAGTGTCGCCATAAACTCGACTGAGTACTCGCGCGCTGCAGCAGATAAAATTTGACTATAAAATTATTTTTGTTTATCAAAAACGAAATGGACAGAAAGTTGCGCTCGGTTTTCGAAACTTCGTATTCTTGATAGAAATTTAATCTGTTTTGGATTTTCTTGGATAATTAGAGCCCTGAGTCATAAAAAAATCCTCTTTAACTCCTAATCTCTATTGCTTGAGGATTCAACTGTTTTGCAAAAAATATATATTTTCAGATTGAAATTGTTGTGTAGAAAATTTGTCTTTTCAGCTTGAAATTTCATCCATGTGGTAGAAAATTTGTCTATTCTGAAGAAAATTAAACTATTCTGTACATAATTAAACCATGTGGTTGAAAATAAAATTTGTGTTGAAAAATCATATTTTCGGGTTGTAAATTACATTGTATTGAAGAAAAAACGTTTGCCTGGGTAAACATTTTTTTATTTTGGTACAAATGTTATCTCTTTGGGTAGAAGATTCTCCTTTTTTGGCTAAATTCAGCTGGTTGAAAATTTGTTTCTAATTTCAAAGCTAATATTATTTACGCATTATTATTATATACAGGTTGGACTATTTTAATCTATCCACCCCAACATCTCCGGAAATAAGCGATATACAAAAAAATTGTTCAGACAAAAGTTGCTCAGGACAATGGGGACAATCGTTTTTGACCTTGAGATCAATTTGCAAGGTTATTTTAAGGCTGCATTGATTTTTTTACACGGGAACCCCTATTTTTGACATTGGATTCTAAAAGAACGGGAAATTTTACGTCAAATAAAGGTTAAACCGAGGTCAAATTTCAAAAATCATGCAGAACATGATTTTTTTTGTTTCATTCTTTTAACACGTATGGGCAACACAAAGCTGGGGTGGATTTGGGACAAACGACCTTGATCACCTTGACCTTGAGC
>JAAAKG020149510.1:0-10037 GCA_010014905.2 Druon quercuslanigerum
GATATTTGAGGAAATTATTTAAGTTTTAAGAAATCTTTGTCAATTATTTGAATTCTAGCCGAAATTCGTAAAAAAAACATTTTAAATATATTCGAAATCTAGACGAAATAGTTAAAAAAATCTTTTAAAAATCTTTAGAAATCTTTTCAAAATATTTCAAATACTTTTGAAATATTTGTGAAATCATTGGAATATTTAAGAATTGATTGAACTCTGTGAAATCTTTTTAATCTATCTGAAATCTTTGTCAAATCTTCAAAATATTTCGGAAATAATTGTTATCCTTCCAAAATATTTACGAAACATTTGTAATATTTGTAATCTTGGTGAAATATTTCTGATATCCTTAGAAATCTTTTTAAAATATTTAAAATAGATGGTAATATTTGTGAAACTATTAAAAATATTGAACAATGTCGGAAATCTTAGCGAAATCTCTAAAATCTTTATAAAATTATTGAATTATTTGAACAATTTTTTAAATATATCTGAAACCTAAGATCAACAATAAAAATATGATGAAAAGAAAGAAAATAAAAAAAGAAAATATTCTCGTCTCAATATTTATCAATATTTTAAGAATATTGATTTAGACCAGTAGAGAAACAAAATTAACATCTAAAATTAATAATAATAAGTATTCCCTGGTCAAGAAACTTAAGATCAACAATAAAAATATCCGATAATATTTGTGAAATTATTGAAATCTTGCAGTCTTTGAAATCTATATGAAATTTGTATGAAACATTTTAATTCAATCCGAAATCTAGACAAAATATTTTAAATCTGTGGGAAACCATTGAAATATTTAAAAAATCTTTCCAATATCTTTAGAAATCTTTGCAAAATTTTGAAATATTTGTGAAGTGATCGAAATAATTTAGAAATGTTCAAACTCTGTCAAATCTTTCCGAAAACTTTGCGAAATATTTAAAATATTTGAAAAAGTTGATAATATTTCCTAAAAATATTTCCAATCTTTTTCATGAAATCTTTTTGATATCTTTAGAAATCTTTGCACAATATTTAAAACATTTTGGAAACATATCGTGATCCTTGATATCTATGTAAAATTTTTGGGAAATAATTCAAATATTAGGAAATCTTTGGAAATATTTTAAAAATATTTGAAATAGTTGGTAATGTTTGTGATATTATTAAATACATTAAAGTTGTTTTGAAATCTTTGAAATCTTTTTGAAATATTTAAAATCTTGATAAAATTAGTGAATTATTTGGGCAATCTTTGAAATATGTCTGAAATATTTTCGAAATATTTCGTAATAATTAAAATATTTCAGAAATTTGGAAAATATTTCAAGTATTTTTGAATCTTATGGTAATATTTGCGAAGTTATTGAAGGACTCGGAAATCATTCAAGCGTTTGTGAAATATTTTTATTCTATCCGAAATCTTTGCGAAATCTTTCAGATCTTTATGAAATCTTTGTGACGTTCGTGCAATCTTTAAAATCTATCTAAAATATTTGCGAAATATTGGGGAAATAATTGGAAATTAATTAAAATCTTTGTAAAATTTTCCTGAAATCTTTGGAAATCTTTGCGAAATCATTGTAACCTTTCAGAAATATTTGCGAAATATTTGATATCTTTTTTAAATCTTCGGAAAATAATTGAAATTTTCGTGAAATAGTAGGAAATCTTTGCGAAATATGTGAAATATTTTATAATTAGTGAAATTATTTAAATATATATGAAATCTTTTAAATCTATCCGAAAATCTTTAAAAAATATTTGAAATGGTTGGTAATATTTGTGAAGTCATTGAAAACATTGAAGTCGTTGTGAAATCCTTTAAATCTATTGGAAATTTTTAAAATCTTTATGAAATCATTGGAAATCTTTGCTAAATATTAAAAATATTTCTGAAATATGTGGTAATATTTTCGAAATTATTGAAAACTCTGGGAAATCATTGAAATCTTTGCGAAATCTTTGGAAAATAATTAAAATCTTCCTGAAATTTTTAGAAATCTTTGTAAAATATTTTAAATATTTTTGAAAGATATGTTTGGAAAAATATTCGGGAATTGATTGAAATCTCTCTGAAATATTTTGAATTGACACTTTTTGAAATATTTGTAAAATTATTTAAATATTTAAAAATTATTGAACTCTTCGTGAAATCTTTTTTTATATATACAAAATCTTTGGGATCTTCGTGAAATCTTTAAAATCCATTTGAACTATTTAAAATCTTCGGGAATCATTAAGATGTTTGTCAAATCTTTCTGAAATCTTTGAAAATTTTTGCTAAATATTTTCGTGAAAGGATTGAAATCTTTTAAATCTATCCAAAATCTTTTCGAAATAATTGTGAATTTTTTTTTAACGTTGGAAGATTATTGAAATCTTTCTGAAATATTAGGAAATCTTTGCGAAATATTAGGAAATCTTTGCGAAATATTAAAAATATTTGATAATATTTGTGAAATTATTGAGTTTTTTGTAAAATCATTCGGAAATCATTGAAGTCTTCGCGAAATCCTTTAAATCTATCCAAAATCTTTTTTAAATAATTAGAAACTTTGAGAATTCCCTGAAATCTTTGTGCACGTTTAGAAATCTATCGGAAAGCTTCATTAAATAATTATGATTAAAAAATTATAATTATTATTATCCGAAATCCATGCGAAACATTTGAAATCTTTGTCAAATATTTGAAGTGTTTGGGAAATGATTAAATTCTTTGTGAAATCTTCTTAATCAATCGAAATTCTTTGTCAAATATTTGGAAAATCATTGAAATCTTATAAATCTATTAAAATCCTTTGCAAGGCTTCCAAATTTTGGCGAATTCGAAGTCATTCTAAATAATTACATTGTCCAAAAAAATAAATTAAAAAAAAAAAAACATTTTTTAGTTGAAACAGTTACTGGACGAAATGGCATTGAAATGGAATCAAGTGCAAAGCACACTCTTAAAACTCGAGGAAGAAAGTGACGAGCAGTTGACGGAAATTGTAAGTTTACAAAACACAAATGAAAAACTGAAAATGGATTTAAAAAAGCAGACAGCCCTCGCGAACGAGAGCAAAGCTCGTCAAAGTGAAATTGATGAGGTAATTTTTTCTTCAAAGAAATAAACTTGTAAACAAGAAAATCTTCCTCCCCGCGTCAAGAAAAAAATTCTAATCTTTATTTTCTTCCAGGCCAAGGCACAAATAAAAGACTTGAGTCTTAAGGTCGAAACTCTAGAAGCTACAAATCTCTGTTTAAAGGTATTTTTAATTAAAGTAAAAACTTGATCAATTAGTGATTTAAAAAATTGTATTTTAATTATTGAAATTTTGTTTTGTAGGAGGAAATGGTTCAATCGGAGGAAGAGAGGCAAAGCTGGAAAACTGCGGAAAATTCTTTGATCGAGGATCTTGAAAGGGAGAGAGCTGGTCGCGAAAAAACCGAACGGTACTCATTTTTTTTTTATATTTAATTATTTTCAATTTCTTTCAATTCTTTTGAATTTTTTTCTCCAGTCCTTTAAATTTTTTAAATTCAAAATTGAATTGCCTTCAATTCAATTCATTTCAATTTTTTAAAATCCTCCTTGAGCTCAGTTCAATGGAAATTTTTTTAGTTTCGAAATATTTGTTGAATTCACTCAAATTCTTAAAGAATTTCCTTATACTTTCTTGAGTTCCTTTGAATTCCTCTAAATTTACTTCAATTTAACTGAAGTCAGTGAAATATATTTAACTTTTATTTATTTCCCATGAATTATTTTCAAGTTGACTTGAATTCTTTTTAATTCATTATGAATTCTTTTTAATACCGTTAAATCCCACTTTGATCTATTTTAGTTTTTTTTTTCAATTCACCCTGAAGTCCTTTATTAAATTTAAACGCAACTTGAATTCTCAAAAATCTAATAAAATTCTTCTCAATTCCTGTAAATTGTCTAATTTATAAATACAATTTCAATAAATTTATTTCTTTTCCTCTTAATTCACCTTGACTTTTTAAGAATTTTATAGAGTTTTTCTCATTTTCCGTTAATTCACTAAATCTTCATGATTTACTCAATTCAATGGAAATTGTTTTATTGATTTTTTCCTTTACTTTACTTATATCTAATGATTTTGATCAAATTATTTTGAATTGCATTAAATTTCTCCAAGTTTATTTCAATTTTACTGTAATCCAGAGAATATTTTGGATTTTTCGATTTTTTAAAATGCGTTGCAAAAACCCCTGGATTCTTTGGAACTTAATCTGAATTCTTTTCAATTCGTTCTGAATTATTTTGAACTCATTTGAATTCTTTTCAATTTGTTCAAAATTATTTTGAATTCCTTTGAATTCTTTTTAATTTGTTCTAAATTGTTTTGAATTCCTTTGAATTCTTTTTCCAATTCGTTCCAAATGTGTTGGAATTATTTTGAATTCTGTCAAGTTTTCGTATATATTTTTGAATTCTTCTCTATTATTCTAAATTCCCTTAATTCTATTCAATTAAAAAAGTTATTTGATCTTCTTTAGATTTAGTTTTTAAATGACTTTTATTTTCCCCCGTCATTATTCAAGTAAATTTGGCTTTGGCAGTCAAGCTTAAATTAAATGTGCAGATTTTAATTTAAACAAAAAAGAAAGGAAAAAAATTTGAAAGATTCATTTTGTGTTCCAGTGATATGAAAGTCCTTTCGGAAAATTTCGAGCGTTTCAGAAGTGAATATGAAGAACTGACCGAGAAATATACAGAAGTTCTGGGTCATCACAATAATAATCAAAAAATCAAGCACATCTCGAAATTGAAGGACAAAATTCTTACGCAGCAGAAGGACAATCTTCGGTTGAAACAGGTTCGTTTTCTCGTCGCCGTTGGCGTTCTCCTTGCTTTCTACTGGATTTGGTTCAATTTCGAGAATAAACCTTTGTCGTGCTACACTCCCAAATTTTTCTAAAACTTAAACAAGAAATTCGAAGTAGTTTTAGTTTAATTTTAATTACAATTAATCTTCATTTTAATTATCTTTAATGTTCTATAATTTTAATTTATTTTTATTTATTTGTATTTTATCTATTCTTTTGCGTGATTCTTTTTGATTCTGAATTCTTCAGAATTCATTGCTTTTATTCATCTTTATTCTATATGATTTTTCCTCATTCTTGATTATTGTTTGATTTTTGATTCTACTTCTTTTTCTTCTTCTTGATTCTTTTTTTTTATTTAGCTTCTTCTGAATTCTCTTTAATTTTTCTTTATTCTCGATTTTTCTCATTAATTCGCCTTTTTTAATTCTTGAATATTCTGCCTGATTTATTTTTGTTCTTCTTCTTCTTCTTCTGCTACTACATGGATTTCTTCTTTTACTCATTATTTTTCTTTATTCTTTCTTTATCTCTCTTGATTTTTCTTTATTCTCGATTGTTCCTATTATTTATTCCTTTTGATTCTTGATTCTTCTATTTGATTTATTATTCTCCCTTCCCCTTCTTGCCTATCGTGATTCTTATTAATTTCCTTAAATTTTTTTTCTTGATTCTTCTCCTTAATTTATTACTATTCTTTTTTACTTACTGCTTCTGGATCCTTGTTCTTTTTGATTTTCAGATATTCTGGATTCTAATTTATTCTTGATTTGTCTTATTCATTCTTCTTTTTGATTCTTGATTTTTCTATTTGAATTATTATTCCCCCCCCTCCTTCTTTTTTTTTCTTCTTGATTCTTGCTTAATTACTTCTTCTTCTTCTACTTCTTGTTTTTTTTTTATTCTTTTCAATACTTAATGCTTTTTGATTCTTTTTGAATTTTGAAAATTCTTGTTTCTTCGTTATTCTTCGTTTTTCTAATTAATTTTTTTTAAATTCTTGATTCTTCTGCCTAATTATTATTATTATTATTCTACTTTTCTTTTTTCTTGCTTCTAATTTTTTTATTTTTGGATATTCTTGAATTTTCTTATTATTTCTTCTTTTTTTTTATTCTTGATGCTTTTATTTGATTTATTCATCTCCCTCCCCCTTCTTGTTTTTCTTCACTTTTATTAATTTTCTTTAATTTTTATCTTTTCTTGGTTCTTCTTGCTTATTTTAATATTTTCATTATTCTACTTCTTGGTTTTGTTGATTCCTTTTCTTAATTCTTCTCAATAATAATATCTTTTTTCTTTTTTCTGAAAATTCTTGATTCTTCTTTATTCTTCGTTTTTCTAATTAATATTTTTTTAATTCTTGATTCTTCTGTCTAATTATTATTATAATTATTATTCTACTTTTCTTATTTCTTGATTCTAATTTTTTTATTTTTGGATATTCTTGAATTTTCTTATTATTTCTTTTTTTTTTTATTCTTGATGCTTCTATTTGATTTATTCTTCTCCCTCCCCCTTTTTGTTTTTCTTGCCTTTTATTAATTTTCTTTAATTTTTATGTTTTCTTGATTCTTCTTGCTTATTTTAATATTTTCATTATTCTACTTCTTGTTTTTGTTTATTCCTTTTCTTAATTCTTCTCAATAATAATATCTTTTTTCTTTTTTCTGAAAATTCTTGATTCTTCTTTATTCTTCGTTTTTCTAATTAATTTTATTTTAATTCTTGATTCTTCTGCCTAATTATTATTATTATTATTCTACTTCTCTTTTTTCTTGATTATAATTTTTTTTGCATATTCTTGATTTTTCTTATTATTTCTTCTTTTTTATTCTTTGATTCTTCTTGTTTATTTTATTATTTTTATTCTTCTACTTCTGGTTTTTGTTGATTCTTTTTCTTAAATCTTCGCAATACTTAATGCTTTTTTATTTTCCTTTAATTTTTGAAAATTCTTGATTCTTTTTTATTTTTGATTTTTTCTAAATAACTCTTTTTTTATTAAAGATTCCTCTGCTTAGTTATTTCTTCTTATTCTTCTACTCCTTGTTTTTCTTGATTCTCATTTATTTTTATTTTTGGATATTCTTGATTTTTCTTATTATTTTTCCTTTTGATTCTTGATTCTTCTGCTTGATTTGCTATTATTATCATTCCACTTCTGGTTTTTCTTGATTCTTATTAATTCTTTTTGATTTTTCTGTGTACTTGATTCTTCTTGTATAATTTATTAGTATTGTTCTACTTCTTGTTTTTATTGATACTTATCTATTTTTATTTTTGGTTATTCTTGGTTTTTCTCATTAATTTTTTATTCTTCTACCTTATTTATTATTCTGCCCCCCCCCTTTTTTTGTTTTCCTTGATTCTTATTATTTCTTTTTGATTTTTCTGCTTATTTCATTATTATTCTTTTTTACTTAATAGTTCTTGGTCCTTAATCTTCTTGGCTTCGAGATATTCTTGATTTTTCTGATTAATTCTTCTTTTTGATTTTGTATGCTTTTGGTTGATTTATTATTATTCTTCTTCTACTTTTCTTTTCTTGATTCTTTTCCTTAATTTCTCATGATACTTAATTCTTCTTTTTTTTCATATTCTTGATTTTCTCTTATTCTTAATTCTTCTTGTTCGTCAATTCTTCTTTATTCTTAAAGTCATTTTGATTATTTTATTGTTCTTGATCATCTTACTTAAATCTTGATACTTGATGCTTCTTGATTCTTCTTAATTTTAGGATATTCCTTATTTTTTAAATTTCTTATTCTTCCTAATTCGGTTTAATTATTCTAGATTCTTATTCTTGAGTTGTATTTTTATAATTATTGTTTTTTTATTCTTTTTAATTCGTTTTTTTTCGATTTCTATTTTTCTTATTTCTTTTTGTTGTGTCGCTCATGAATGGCGTCACGCTGTAAAAGAGAGGGAAAGGTTCTTTGTTTTTTCTTGATTTTAAATGTCTGCTTCTTGATTTATTACTCTTCTAATTTTTCTTGTTTTTCTTTATTCGTCTTGATACTTAATGCTTCTTGATTCTTAATCTTCTCGACTTTTTCTCATTTTTCTGGATTTAAAATGTTTTATTTTTTATTCTTCTTCTTGTTTCTTTTTATGGCGTCAATAAAAGTTGACCTTATTAGCCCAGCCTTCTTACTCTTAATTTCAATTATTTTCTACGTACTTTTAATTTTAATTATTTTATTTCTTTTTATTTCTACGTATTTTCCTTCTAAACAAGCCAGGAGCTTGTCTAAAATTTAAGAAACTGTTTACCAAATATTTGTTAAAAGCACGGATACTTTTATAAAAAATACGTTTTTCCATAAAATAAATAAAGAAATATCTTTTCGAGAATATATCTCGAACACCCTCTTTTGAAAAGCAGGAGAAATATTCTATTTGAAACTTGTTAGAAATTACTTGATCTGTGATTCCGATAATACTATAATGAAAAAGAGAAGTATATTGCTTGTAAAGTTTGTTTAATTTTGTACTCGACTCGTGGAGGTTTTTTTATTCCTGAATAAAATCTCTTTTACTGAGATTGGTCGTTTTTTTTATTTCCGTTCTCAATTTTTTAGGAACTCGAGTCAAAAACAAATCTTCTCGAGCAGCTGACAAAAAATTCGGAGAGGGTGAATTTGGAGGAAAAGAGAAAAGTGGGAAAAGGAAAGGAAAATATTTCCAGTTCCTACTTTGGAAAAGCAACGCCAGTTCAAAAAGTTGGTACACTTTCAAAAAGTGGCAACACGACGCCAGCCGCATCGCCCAATAAAACTCTCACGCCACTGAGAAATAGGAATGAATAAAAACAACAACAACAACAACAACGATTGACAATCAATACAAATTAATCAAATTAAAACTAATAATTTATTTTATTTTATTTTAATTAGCCTAATTCATTAATCGAGTATGATTAAAAGAATGATATTTAATTCAGTTTAATTTAATTAATTTAATTTCTTTAATTTAATTAACTTGAACAAATTAAATTTAAATTTAGTTGCGAGAATGAACGGAATCCGTTTCATCGCGTAAAACTAATTTCGTGTATTCCTCGTATGTAATAGATTTTAGATTCTTTACAGGAAATTAATTTTCATTAATTAAATTAAATTAATTTTCATTAAATAAAAATTAATTTCAATTAATTTCTTTATGAAGAATAACTGAAAAACCTGCAATCCTATAACAGAATGATTTTTAGAGAAGAATAATTTAAAGAAAAAGGCACTTAGGAAGGAACTTTCTGAAATACTCTGCAATCCTCTTTGTAAATATAGTCCTAAGCAATAATACTGGAGTTTCAAATTCGTTAATTGTTACTTTCGGCGAGAGCAGTCTAGAAAGCTGAAGATTATAATTTCTAATAAGATTTAGATTATATTTTTCGTATAAATTAATTATTTTTTAGTATGTGCGCAGGAAGTAGAGAAAAAAAGCAAAAACGAAAGCAAGATTCGTTTCAGTAGAACGTGGTTCTAGGGTTTAAAAAATTCAAATTTAAATTTAAACTAGTTGAGGTTAATTTATAAAAGTTATTTTTATACTTCATGTACTATTTATTGCATTTATTCTATATTAGATAGATATACACATTGCAAAAACAAATAATTTGGTTTATTTATATTCAGGTTGAGATTTTGATAATGACTCTATCAAAACGAAGCAAAGCAAAGCATAAATACGAAAGAATATTGTAAAAGTGACAAACTGTTATTATGCTGCATATTATTCCAAGCATTCTCGTGCTTCCTTGAATGTTTACTGGAAATTTTAGTGATTATTATTCATCTTTTGATATAGATTACCAATGCGAATATTTTTATTATATGCATTTTATGTACTATTAATATTATGTTATGTTCTTGAATAAAAAAAAAACATTTAAAAATAATATAGCGTTTTTAGAGTACTAGAGTACCATGTGAATACTTTCGTATTCATTTTTATCATTTACCCAATTTTCGAATAACTGTTTGTTAAAATTTTTTACCATTCAAAGTTTTGCTGAATTTTTTTAAATGAAAAGTGGTAATCTCCACCTTGGTAGTAATGCTGTGGTATAGTAGGAATCGACTACATATATTACTGGAGGCTATTCTCCATTAATGTCGAAATTCTCCTAAGGACCCTATATATGAAGGACGCGCCTACGAGGTTGCTCATTACGGATTGGCTAAGAGAATCTGTTGGTACAC